>APFE030961150.1:0-22751 GCA_000404065.3 Pinus taeda
GATGTGTTTTTTGACGCAAAAAAGATTAATAAAACTTAACTACATGCTTATGCACTTTGTCATTGTTTTTCGATGAAAAGTAATCTTCTACTGGGTTCAAGAGGAAACTTCTATTGAAACAAAATTTTCATTTTCTTTTCTTATTCATGCATACTCCACACTCAAAAGTTAACAAATCTATTTCATGCCAAAAGAGATGCAAATTTGTCCTAAATGCAATACTAAATGCTCGATGCAAGATTGAAAACTACTCTAAAAAAGAAACAAAAGTTGTTTTTGTTCACCAAATTACTTTTTGCCACTTATTATATTTAGATGGAATCAAAGATAGTGCAATTCGTCTAAATATTAAAAGCAAAAACTCAAGATAACAAAAACACTTTCATTCAACAAAAGGAAGCAAAACGAAAAGTGAGTTCAAGAAAGCAAAAACCAAAAACTTTTCAAAAAGCTCACTTGAAAGTAGAAAAAACAAGAAACAAACAAGAAATTCTTTTGAAATTGCTTTCAACAAAAACCGTCACTTCACAATCGAAAAAAAGCAAGAAACACTTTTTGCAAGTTTGTACCCAACAAGGAATGAAAACTCAACAAAAACAAATGTGCTCAAAAGTGCTTTCGACAATGAAAGGCAGCCCGGAAAGCTTTGGTAGCAAAGACCAAAACAAAAGATCAAAAGAAAGGTTCCAAGAAAGTATCAAAATGACTACTTTAATGAAACAAAGAAGCTATAGGTCATAGAAACTATTTCGTTAAGCAAACCAAGACGTCACCAAGAACGAAGTTAAACACAAAGATTAATGAAAATCTTTTCTGCTCTGATTACTCAGCGCAACCAAGATTCCAGTAAGGAAATCTTGTGTGTTTAAAGTAAAAATATGATGACACTCGCAAACACGAAATAAGACCAAGACTTCTTATAATTCAGGGAGAAGTTAGAGTAAAGACACTTGCTGGAAAAAACAGATAACTGCTACTGACACAAATGACTGTTTAAACTGACAGAAAACACCAGAAACATTCCAGAGACAAAAAGTTTATAAATCTTGAAAATTGCTAAGTATACGTGACTGCACTCAGTGCAGAATGCGTGTATACGCTACTGTTCCTGAGGAAACCTGCGTATACGCGGGTTTACTTCAGGCAATAAGCGTGTATACGCTTCTGTAACCAAGAAAATCAGCGTGTATGCAGCCTTTCAAGAAAAATAAAAAAGAAAATTCCAGAAACTGGTCAAACTATAAAATCAGAAACAGACCAAACAGAATCAATAAGCCAGCAAGCTCCTGAGCCCTGATAGGCTTGACAAACGCCCAACAAGGAACAACAAGAATGTTGTTCCCCAGCGGAGTCGCCAGTTCTGTTGCGGGATATAATCCCCTAAGGTTCTTGGGTGGAACCTTAGCAGACTGAAAGTTATCTAAGTTAAGAAACACACACACACAACCGCTTATGCTATGAAAAACTACTTCTAGAGTGAGAGGGGCATACCTGAGGTCCTACGTTTGGGTAGTTACTCAAGGGTGCAAACCCTTCTTCACGTCCCTTCCGCTCCTTTGTCCTGTAAAAACCACAATTCCACGAACTGCAACAGTATATGGACAAAATTTTACATAAAAAATGATCTTTATGTTATATGAGAGATGAGTTAGTTACAAACTTATAAACATCTATTCAAGTATGAACTTCACATATAAATATCATTAACACAAAGAAAGAAGCATTTCGGGAACAAGACGTGTTTCTTTATTAGATAAACAAAATAATATGGAAAAAAAGCAATATCACCTGAATCCGCTTCTGCAGGCTCAAAGCTCAGCCTCCTTCTGGATCCGTCCCACCTCAAGCCACTAGTAAGTCACCTTCCATTACTCACTCCAAGATGTGATGGGAAAGAATGAACATCCAAACACAAGGAAACAAAGGTTTCCTATACAAGATGGGGGAAGTGCAGAAGGCACAAGGGTCTTCAGACCTGATCAGGGGGAAATCTCAGTATAATAACCTTTCTCTATACTCTCTCCTCCTCTAGGCCTTCCCTTTGGTGTCATTTTATACCAATTCCAAAGTAGTTTTTAGTTAGGAATTGGTTGGGGACAGTTGAGGCCACGGGCACTAACAGGTGATCAGCAGGTAAAACCCGCGATCTCCGCCCGAAAATAAGGATTTTTATATTTTTTAAGTGTTTTAATACATATACGCGGGTTAGGTATATATGAACCCGCGTATACACGCATTTAACTCAGGGCAATGTCGCGTACAGGGAATAAAACACTGTTTTTTAAATATATGACCAGGTCTGGAAGGAGGGGTTGCCCTAGGCCATGGCTGTAGCATCACAAACCATACTGGTGAGATTTGGAGCTATAACAGGCTTGTGGTAGCCCCCTACTGCAAAGCAGGTTGTTGGTCCTGTCGTGTTTTTTCTTCTAGTTGGATGAGTCTTTGCTAGCGTTCCTTCTTCTGTTGCTATGCGGCCACTCGGTCAACAATGGTCTTGTCTGGGACGTGCCATTCCAAGGGCCATGTTGCTAATATGGCATAAATGGAATCATCCATTGCAAGGAACGGAAGTGTGACCCAAGATCGCTCTGGATCCTTCTGCGCGCAGAGATATACGTGCTGCATGTCTGTCTTGAACTCGATCGTGCTTTGAAAATTGTTGTAAATTGTGGGGGACATGCGCGGTCTTCGAGCAATCCACATCAGTATCTTACCTTCCATGGAGGTCCAAAATGCCTGGATCGCGGAAACCCTTGCTGCATATTTTGTAGCCCAAAGTGAAATATACTGTACTGCCTCGGGTAAACTATCCTCAATGCTGGGAAACTGGCTCTCCGGTGGCAAGTCACCCATAACCAGAAGGATTGATAAGAGCAACCATGCATAATGAAAGGTCTTACCTTTGTCCTTTGCTTCTTGACAATTGGTCAAAAATTCTTCGCATAAGAATTGTGCCCAATTGAACTGAACCCCCTCGGCACACTGTCTTGCCAATGCGATGATAGTGGCAGGCACTTCATGTGCGCAACATTTTCTCATAAGTTTACAGCTAGGATTTGAGTAGCAACTCATACTGTGCAGTCGCTGATGCTTGCTACGATATACTCCTACTTCCCTCTTTCCAGATGGTACTTTGCCTTGACTATTTCGGCAAGGCCTCCCTCGCTACTGGTTCCAGCTATGTCTGCAGGGTTATTCCCTTTATATGGAAGGTGTGTAGTCTGGTGGATTAGGTCAGCTGTGATTGGGATCAATTCTTCCAACCAGAGATATCCATCATGGATGAGGCCTAGTAGTTGTCGAATCACAAATATGGTGATGGTCATTAGGTGACAGTGGGTTATCCACCTAAGGTTTAGCAATCTGTCATTCTCCATGCCTAGTAACCACTTCTACAGTAATAGTGTGCCTTCGGCTAGTTCAGGGAACTTTTCGTTGTTTGCTAGGTCCCAATCTTTGAACTTGGTGCTTGGAACGCACCCCATTGGTAACCCTTCGAACCTTATATCATCTGGAAGAAGCGGGCTCTGGAGCCTAGTTTTTGCAGCGTCTACGTCTTTCTCTAGCTTGGTCATCTTGGTCCATGGAGAAAGATACTGGGGTAGCAACGAGAACTGGAAGGCAGGTTCTTCTTCCTCCACCTTTGCATCAATTTGATCGATTAGGTCTTGAAGGTTGTCCTCCTCCTCAGTGGGTTCATTGATCACTATTTTGCCTTTTTCAATTTCTGAGTGTTTGTTGAATCTTGGGGAGACCTAGACTGAACCCATCTTCTGCTTATTCTTTCTGGGTCACGGGGTGCATCGGGATTTAGGCACTTTAGGAACTTGAGAGGGCTCTTCTTGATTCAACTGCATTTCTTCGGTGACTCGTGGTCGAGTTCTTTCCATAGTGCTCATGGAGTTCCTGGTAGCTGCGTAGTTGCTATTTTTTGTTAGTTCAAAGCACCAAAATCTAGTACCGACCACATGCTATGAGATTTGAAAAACTATCTTCCACCCATTTTCAATTCAAGTTGGAAAATATTTGCGTATCTTGTCTGTAACTTTCACCTTAATGTCCCACCGCTCGCTCCTGTCTGATGTGATTTGACCAACCTATCAAGGCCCATGTGGCTAACAGTTATCCTTTGACTTTTCCCTGTGGTAGCGCTATCCTTGAGGGGAAACTGCGGGCTTTGGAACTGCTTAGATTGGTGGCAATTCCTTTTTCCGCATGGGTTTTCCACAGACTGGTTTATAGTCCCACACCTTCTTTCAACTGCCCGAGGTGCTGAGACTGTAGTTCCTACTACTAGTCAGGTGTTTGCACCTTTGGTGTGAGTTTAGCTTGTCCCTGCTAGCCTAGCTACGATCACTTCTAAAGCATCTAGGTAATCAGTATGGGGTTTATGCTCCCTTGTGAGTGGGGGTGTAACCATGGTAGCAATGTCGCAGTGCGTTCCGGGGCCCCTCTGCTTCGCAGTGCACTTTGCCTCTTTGGCCTTAAGCCCTGTTTATCGGTGTTGGAGGATCCACGACCATGAAATCTTTTCTGAGCTTCCTTCTATCGTCTATTACAAGCCTAGCATAGCTGTGGTATCCACAAATTCCTTGAGCCTTTGCTATCCTTGGCGCTAGTCTATTGAGGGAGCTTCAGGCTACTACTTTCAAGTTGGGTAGATGTCCGCACCTCAGACACTGGTAGCCTCGGCTGGCAAGGAATGTGTACTTTGTTTTGTGCTTCCAACCATCCGTGCGCCTTCCTTAGACATTTGTGCCCTGTCGTTTGCATCTTCGGAGTGACCCTCTATCCAGGAGCAGCAGCTGCACAAAATATTTTCACGAATCTCTTTGGCAGTTCCGCTACCCCCACTATCACCATCCAATTACAATTGAGCATGGTTACTTCATGTAGTCGGTTCTACCATCATTCAACCTCTTCATCTGAGTCTGACGTGCAATAAATATCACGGTCCCATGAGAGTCAACCATCTGCTGTTGGATTGACCCTATCCTGATCCTGCGCAGTAATTTGGTAGATACAGTCCAACTCGCTGTCACTGCCTACGTCACGCACGGGCTCAGTATATCACGCCCCTTCTGCTAGGTCCAATGGGACCACCATGCGGAGAGATTTCTTTTCGAAGATCATTTTTCATTTATTGAGATTGGTGACTCCATTCATATCTATCACCTAATCTATCCATAACAGTGCAGGATGTGGGTTACTATCATCCACAATTTCGATAACCTCAAAATTGGTTTGGGTACTGGCTCAATCGATGTCTACTGTAACTCCGTGCAGGCATCCCATAGGTAGAATCTTTTGTTTATTAGCCATCCTTAGTTGACTTGAAGACCATTGCCGTGGAGGCCTACCCATGTGTTCCCAAGTCTTCTTTGGTAAGACATTTGCATCAGACCCCAAATATAAAATGACCTCATCCATCTCACAGTCCCCGATCTGGACTATTAGTCACATTTCCTGCCCAGTGTGCAAAGCATGTTTTCCTAATTTTCAGATCATTCATAGTTCATCCACTCCCATGCACCGAGTTATCAATTCCTGTAGCCCCCCTACCACTTTGGCGTCCCTTAGTAAGTTCATGCATGTTTCCAAGAAGGTAGTTAGCACAAATGTATCCTTCTCTTATCTGAATTGATCCTTACTCCCTGACATAGAAGCTTCTGCTAATCTCTTCTTGGCTTCCATAAAGGTTTCCTTCGCATGCTCTAAATCAAAGTCTAGCTATTTTGGGGGGACCTTACGAACCCATGCATCCATCTCTGGCTGGTTACCCTTATCTTCTCCAATGGTTGCGCCACTTCGGAGCATCATATTTACGTTCGGTTCCTCTGCTCGGGGTTCAGCCTTCATCATTTGAACGTTCTAAGTGGGGTTGGTCAGGAGCACCCCCTTTTTGCGCATTTGAGCGATCAGTGTGGGGCAATAGACTGCTTCATGGTCAAATTGGTAGCAGTAAGGACAATAGGCTTTGGTCAGGTTTGTGCAATCCCGCGCATAATGCCCCAGCCCTCCACAATTGTAGCAAATTAATCGCCCTCGTCCCCATCTAGGTCCCATGCCTCCGCAGCCCCGTCCGTGCCTTTGGTACCCTCCTCGTACAAATGGTGTAGTGGAATCCTACACGTGCAACTCTGTTTGCATCCTATGCACAGATGTTAGATCCATCAACATTTGGTAACTGCGACAATTTCTTTCCTCGTGGCCCACTGTTTTGCAGAAGTTACAAAATAAGTGTTGAGGAGGGGGTTGTCGTAAGATTTGAAATAGGTGAAAATTGTCCATGGCATGCTTTCCTTCTACTTCATAGATTTCACACTAGAGTGCGGGTGCTATGATTGGCCCAACCTGTACCTTTGGTCGTAATGTTATGGCCCCCTCTCCCATCACAGGGTTCGCAAAGATTGGACAGTGGTATTTATCGTGGCCTAGTCCCTTGCATTTGATACACCATACTTCTTCCCGTATCTCGGTCCTAGGCATCTATCCTTGCTTTAAGCTTCGCATATCTCGACATAAGTTTTGTATTTGCACTTGGACTTGTTGTACTCCCAACCCTGGGTCCTGTATTGGGTTTCGTGCAGTCGCATCGTTGCCTCTAGTGCTTCGGCTTGGGTTGAGATCTTTTGCTGCGACAGAGTTGATCCCAGATATGGCATTAATGATGTGATAAACCAAGCATGGTGCTGCTCATCTGTCAGTGTCATGTTGGCCTCGCGGATGGTACCTTTCAACCTTTGATCTAAATCCCACGGGGTTTCACCAGGCATCATTACAATTTCCTTGAATCCAATAACTGACTGTGCTTTTGACTTCGGTCACCCAAATTCCTTATTTAGTGCCTCCTAGATTGCTACCAATCCTTCATTGGGGTGATCACTTGAATATTTCATGTACCAGGTCAATGCGCGGTCCTACAGTGCACTAACTAGGGTAGCCTTTTTGATGTTATTGTTTATGATGCCCTGAGCATCCCATACCAATTTTATCACAAACCAGAACCTACCTAGTTCCTCATTTCCCATCCCTTTAAATGTTGGTAGCTAAACTGTGCTTGTCATCTTGATTTTTGGTAGTGGTGGGTTTGAAGGTGGGGTCAGTATTGGGGTGGATGGGTTTGATGTCGGTGACGCAGGTGGTGGTGTAGACAGGGGTAGTATCAACAGGAAGTGCTCCCTTATCAACCAGATCGCACTTCCTGGTGAGAACCTCATGAGCTCATCCTCGTTTTCCTAGGAAATGGATGCTAAAGGACCGTTTTCTACTTCTCTCATTCTGCGGTAGCCTCTTTCGCTCCACCTTACTCCAGACATCAATAGACGCGCATAATCTGTTTTTCACATAACAACATCTTAATCCAAGTGTTCAATGATTTGATATACCTATCCCAAGGTCCTTGAAGAAACTGCCCTTCCGCTTCACTATAGCTCATGGTAATATCTATCGCGAACTTAGTGATAAATCCTCTTATTACCTGATCCAGCCAATGATCTACTGCGCGTGCGATTTTATCCTCAGTGGCTTCTAGCCTACGCACCAGTTCTGGGGTCCACACAATAGGATGGTCCAATCTGCACCTTCCCCCATTGTCATCTAACCTTGTGATCCACTCGTATAGCTCTACCGGGAATCACGCAAAGAAGATCTCGTGAATATCCATGAATATATACCTGTCCAGCAAATCTTCCTCTCATACCCACGGGTTTCTGTTTTCCTGAACTGCGAACTCGTGGAGTTTCAGATCCCACCACTCTTCAATCTCTTTCTTTGTAGTGTTGTAGTGTTCCCACATCAGACACCTCTTAAGCAGATCCCGGTACCGGCAACAGAACCATTTGTTGGCTTATACAGGCATGACCCAGGTTCGGAAGAATTATTTAGCCAAGCAAATCCTATAGCTACTGGCCCTTTCGGTAACAACCTGTGAAGCGCGGACTGAGGTCTCACCCAAGATAGCAGGGGAGGGTGCTGGAACCAGGTTTCCGCACCCTTGGGATGTCTGGATGTGGTTTGGAGTGTTCACGCTCCGCTCTGCAGCTTCACGCTGTACTGTATTCGTGCAGATTTTGAATACCTCGCGCAGTTCTACAGATTTACTCTAGAGGATGAGGTATTGCAACTCTGATCTACTTTAAAATGGTCTTTAAGCAAACATTTATCACTTTTATTCAGTTAGTGTATTAAGATTAAAGCTAGATTCACAAGTATTCAATAATTAATGTGCCTAGACCAAATAGCTTTATTCACCATACAAATTACCAGATTCGCGATAATTCAGAGATCACAAATATATTTCAAAATTAACTTATCTTTATTTCCACTTCACACCAGCACAACCAGATCCGCCTTGCACACTCAGCTGCAAGGGTCCACGCACACAACTGTGGACTCTTCCAGGCCTCTACACACACAGCTGTAGAGCCTCTATCCTCTACCCAAACCCTCAACTCAGACTTACAGAAGCTTTTAGACTACATTTCTCAACAACCCATTACATATCAGATCTCAAGATTATCCAACAAAACTTAGCTACCCTACCCATAGAGCCTTGCTATATTTATACCTTTCCATGGATCACGATCCATGGGTGGGCCAACTCCTCTTACATTTCTTTACATTATTTTTGGGTGGACTACCCTTTCGAATTTGACTTATTACAAATCGCACTCCGTGCATCTCACGGAGTCTTTGCCTTGTTTTTACCCAAACTTTCGAGCTTCGAGCCCCATAACTATTGTGCGAGGCTTCTATTACCCAACATATGGGGAATGATAGGTTGATGGGGAAGTGAAGGTATGAATGGAGGCATGGAATGAACTTTAGAGGTTGAAGGGAATAATGATGAACTGAGGGTAGTGGACACTGGTTCAGAAAGCTCAGGGATTTTAGTAGCAGTAAGGGATGATTGAGGGGAATTTAGGATATACTCATCAATTAACCGATTTGCCTTTTGGACTTCGATATCTACAATAAACCCTGGATCTAGAACTATGTCGTCAAGTGGAATTTCAGACCTGGTTCTAAATAGGGAAAGGTCAAACAATAGATCAAAGGGGAGATCTTCTAAAAACAACCACTCATCAAGGCAATCTACTTTTATTGAAGGTGTGGGACTGATTGAACTTTCTTGTCTTTTGAGCCTTCTTGAAATCAAGTTAGGATTATCCACTACTAGGGTAGGTTTTGGATCTAGATTGGCCCTAGTGTACTTTATCGAAGCCAATGTGCTCAAATTGCGAAGTTTTATAGATTGCTTTAGAACTTTTCAATTCAGCCTAGTAAATTCTAAAACTCATCATTCATAAGCTTAAGAATTCAAATGAAAGATATTACTGGGGTGATTAGTCTTTCATTCTCCAGTATGGTCGCCACTATGTTATCACCTGGATTGAACCTCAGGCTGAAAGAAGGCAATGCCAAGGTAATCGCAAACCATGCTTAGCCAAGTAGCTAGCCCTACTAGGTCGGGAGAGAACTCTCTTCATAAGGATCTCAGCTGAGATGACTGGATCAGGAAAATTATTTTATGCTAGGTATAGTAGCATGAAGTTTTGGTTTGATTTTAAAGGGGTTTTGCTAGATCAGGAGGAGCTGGACAGTTTATGTCTAGGGGAATTAGGTCAAAATTGCACAGTGTTCAATGGGGCAAGGTAGGCATAGGCTTTAAAAATATAGGGCTTGATGGGGTGAGATGTTTTAGACTTGTGAGAAGCTATGAAGAGCATGTGAAAACCATGGATCCTTCCTAGACTACAGAAAACATGAAATGGTGAATGTTTTCCCAAAGAAGAGCATTGATGCAATGAATTCTTCCTTATCAACTTGAAAGCATTCACTTAGAAGCAATGAAATGATTAACGAAGCATACGAAACACATTAAAATATGATCACAAAAGAAGAAACTGTATTAAAACTCCATACCACATGGATCCCATAAAAATAGCTGCAATTCTTATTAATCTCCTGCTAAACTGCTACAAATGGTGTACAATCAAGATCTGAGCATCCAACTGAGTCCAATCATTTACAATGAGAAATAAGAAGAAGATATAGACATGAATTCAACCTCCTCACATCCTCAGGGGTCAAAACCTAATAAGGAGCTAATCTAACCAACACTGAACAAGAAATAGAATATAGGCATCTAAACAACTTGCCTCTAAAAGTGAAAAACTGATTCATTTGAGCTCAAACTGACTTCTAATGTAATGAATCTACACTATATTACTATTTATCTATCATATTTACATGCAAATTCATGATTTACAATGGTGAAACAACCTTCAGGAGAGAGAATCCATGAACACAGTAAAAAACTGGAAAACTAGACATCATGTGCAAAATCTGCCCTATGCGCAGCGCCATTAGACCAACGCGTAGTGCCACTTTCAGGTCCCTTTTGGAGGCTTTCCTCACATCCAAATTGTGATCATGATAGATGACTGGAAATATCTTCAAGTCTACTTTCCAAAACACCTAGAATTTTGGCATTTGAAGCTCATTTGACCCCTCAAAACTAGATTCTCCCAAGACTGCTTTTGTGTGTCGAAAAAATTGCAGAAAGGTCATTTTTATGGTGTTTTTTGACCTTTTGGTGGACCATTTCTGCCCCAAAAACTTAGAAAATCTGTAGGGTGCATGTCCTCATCGCTCAGAATCCAAAAATCGAAACTATTTTTCCATTGGGTGCCCCTAAGAAAAGCGCAACGCCGGTGGCTCTACGTGTTTAGGCAGTTTTCCTGTCTGTAGAATTTCAAAATTTGCAAATGGCAAAAATTCATCCAAACTTTCCAAAAATTCGTGAGAAGCACCATCATCAAGTGTCCTAATGATCCAAGGAATCTTGAGCAAGCAACCTAAGCCTATCCTCCTTATTTTTCCTTTTAGAGCCCTCCTTAGCCTAGTTTTCATCCTTTTGACCCTCATGTTGCAAATCTTGTTTCCGGTCCTGTAACGATAGGCCATGTGTCTGATCATTTTATTGTCTCTATTGGCCTTCTGTAGCAGCTTCTCAAGGTGCAAGTTGAATCTCTCAAGCGAAGTCTCTCTATCATCTTCAATCTCCTTCTCAATAGGAGTCAAAGTGACTTGTGCCTCTTTGTCACTTTGTCATTTCATCTTGAGCATTTCCAGCTCCATGAGGACTTGTTTGTCACTCAATTTCTTGTTTTCTTGTTCCAATTATGTGATGACATACTTGGTCATCTCCAAATTTTCCATTAAAGCTTGCACTTGAGCCTCCTTTTCCTGTATGATGATGTCTTTTATTGTTTCTTCGTCCTGAGCCTCTAAGTCAATTATTTCCACTCCATGATGAGTATAACGCTACTCCTACTAATCATCCTCAGTCAAGTCAAAGTCTCTTTCCTCCTCATCATCAAAACTCTCCTCCGACATATTTTCCTTCCCTTTGTGCAGTTTTTGCACCTATACCTGCGGTGTTGATGAAGAAGGAAAAGCCCCTTCCACATTCTATGGAGCTATTATTTGCCTATGGGCTGATGAAGAAGGAAAGGTCGCTTCCACATCCTGTGGAGCAAACACTTGCCTATTGGCTGCAAGCAATCTCCTTATGCCCCTCTAGTATGCCATGTAAACAGGCACCTCAGTAGTTCTTGTCTCCTTGGCTTCCTCATCTATTTTGAGCTGAGCACTGCTAGAAGGTCCCCCTACTTCTTAAGACACCGGTGGAGGAATTTGAGGACCCCTTAAGATGTCATGAGAAATAAATGTCTCCCAAGAGATGTTGAGGAGGCTGAGATGATGAAGTACAATCATCTTGATCAGGAAATAGTGATTAAGACTGCTCATCTGCTAAGGGTATGGCTTCTTCTGGAAAAAATGAGCCATATTCTCAATATTCCTAAATAAGAAATAAGGGAGGTTTAACATCCTCACCCTAGTAAAATGCATGAGGAGCCTGATGTGATAGGTGTACATCCTGGAAAATCTGCCCTCACAAGTGAAATACTTCATGATGATTTCCATCATGGGGACATACTTGTCTTCGAGAAATCCGAAAGGAAGAAGTCTCTTCACCTCATTTCTATACCGGGGTTTGATATAACGCTCATAATAGTGTTCATCTAGATCCTGGGCCTTGTACCATTGGGATTATCCATTTAGATTCTTCCATAGGCTCAATTATTCTGGCTGCAAGCATCTTATCAAGCTCCCGATTCACCTTTTCCTTGTATTTTGGGTTTAGCCTATGTGGTCATTGTTATACATGTTTCACATACGGCTTCAAAGTGATCTTCATTACACCTAGATCATCTATTGTTGGGAATGGGTCCCCTAGGGTCATATTTCGGGTTAAAATCCCAAGTTTTGGGGCTAAAGGCCCAAGTTTTGTATAAAGAATGTAGAGTCTCCACATTTTGTGGTAACGGAGCATGAAGATGTAAAGAGTCATCAAGGGTCTCCACCCTTAGTTTATGTAACTTGTGTCGGCTTTATGAGATCCACCCTTGGTCCGCGGACCATGGG
The DNA here is from genome assembly GCA_000404065.3 of Pinus taeda. Lineage (NCBI taxonomy): Eukaryota > Viridiplantae > Streptophyta > Pinopsida > Pinales > Pinaceae > Pinus > Pinus taeda. Next base: position 12,499 of record APFE030961150.1, read on the forward strand.
ATTGTGTAAAAAGGGAATTCTTAGAAGAGTCTAAGGGAGTCTTAGTTCATAGTTGATAGTTGAGGTTGATGAATGTAATGGGTATGTGAGATCTAAGAGCAAAGATTCTTAGCATAGGAAAGAGGATCTGTCGCTGAGTGCGCAGAGGCCTAGGGTGGAAATCCGCAGCTGAGTGCACGGACCCCTGCAGTTGTGTGCGTAGGGTAGTTAGAGTCTATAAAGGAGATCTAAACATCAATAAAGATAATTATTCTGGAAATACCTCTGTATGAGATATTTTACTTCTGTTATGAATGTACATGATTATGTTATGTTGAATACTGGGTTTATGATTTAATTGATGTGCGAATCTATGTGTTTTACTTTGTTATATGAACGGAAGTAAGAATATCTATTTACATGAAGATAATCATAGTGCACATTGAAGTTATCCACCACTTAAGCTAATCTGGGTTGTGGTGAAGTAAAATTATAAGTGTGGACACAAACAAATTCCTTTAGCTCAATAACAAGTCTAGTCACAACAGATACATTCTATGGAAGATTTCCTTAGATTAGAACCAATTAAGAGGGCCTACCTCTTAGTACGCTTATCATGTTTGATGATGTCCTTGCTTGCTTGCTCTAGCTATCTCTTGCTTCCTTCTTCAAGCACCCGAAACAAGTAAACAACAACTGTCATAATAGACAAATTGTAATTCAACCTACTTAACAAATCAAGAAACATTAAGCCATGAATATGTAAGATGAAAAATCACATAGGAAATAAATCGATAGTTGCATATATATTGATATCAAGAAGAGATTACAACCATTGTCTTGACGTTGCAGTTCTCCTCTGACAAGACCAGGTTCCCACAGACTTTTGCTAGCGTTCCATGATGGCCTCAATCAACAATAGTTTTAGGGCTCTTCCTTTAGGCTTCACTCCAAACCAAATCACACTTCTCCCTCACATAACTAGATAGCTACAACTATTAATAGCTTGCTATTTACTCCAAACCAATATAGCACTAGCACACCCACATTAACACTAGCTTGTGATTGGGGAGAAGGGAGGTTTATATAGGATGAATGGATGGGAGATGGATCCTCTTCTCATGAGAGAAGGTCTTAACCCTTGAGGTAGTTCCATCATTATAGGGGAAAGGAGCCCAAACTGACATGCTCGACTCCATCTAGCCAAACCATTTCCCAGACTTCTGTTACGAAGCTTCTAGAGCTGGAAGCTTCAGCTCTTAATTTAAAAAACTTTCCATAATAGGACTGGAAGAATTGGAACACAGATCAGTCGCTTTGGTCGGCATTAGAGGTAGTGTTAATCTCTACACATCAGCATGGGGAAGACAAAGGTCATTAGCTCTAGTCTTGTAAACTGGGCAAAACAAAAGTTTCAGAGGAAATGGTGCAAAAGGGAATTGATCTACTCATGAAGAGGGACACAATGGGGGTGTCTTCATGAAGGGAAAGTCTGTAGGGTTCACTGTAGAGGTCCTCCAGGATAAAGGAATGGGGGGTACAGGGATAGTGACAAAATTCTATGTAACAGATGCCCCCTAAAGTGTGAAGGCCGAACTAGAGTGAGGGATGCTATGCTTTATGAATTAGTGTGAGGAACCGTAGTCTGTCATTGGAAAACCTGCAAGAAAGTACATATACATATACATAACTGAGAACTCTGTTAAATGATACATGAATCGTGGCTCAGATGTAGCCATTTAGAGGATGGTCATGTAAATGGATCCAGGTATGGGCATAGCCATCCATCAAAGAGGATCATAATGAAACCAAGGTATGGTCACAACCATCTAATAATGAGAAGGATCACATATGATAACTCATGGTATGGTCGTAGCCATCCATCTGAAAGAGACATGCATATCAACATAGCCATGTCACATCACTTCATAACCTGGACTTTTGTGATCTGAGTCCAGGGTCTTGCGCTCCAACACAACCCAATTAAAGTACAAATTATAACATGTGAATAGATGTGTCGATGTCGAACATGCTATAAAGTCACTTGATTACAAGTCAATGATGTAAATTGTTAACAAGCGCAAGAAAAACCACCAATAATGACAATGGTCCTCAAGGTACTATCAGCACAATCCACGGAATGTGAATAGAGGAACTGAAGTTGAACGACTATGAAATCACTCGATCGAAAGCCAATGATGTGAGCTTGTCATCAAGTCTGAAGAATTGCCATTAGTGCATGCAAGCTCTAAGGTATTGGAAGGGAATCTCTTGGTCAAATTCCTAGATAATGAGCTGAAGTTGATGGAAAACAATCCTATTGAAGGAGGGCCATAATGTTTCCCACAGCATTGACATGAGACGAAAGGATGCAAAATGATTTTGGGTGATACAGAGAATCAACGGTAGTTGTAACTGCAGAAGGATGACTCTTGAACATATCGACGACACAACTGAAAGCTTGGTAGCTTTTGGATCCATGGGACCGATGGTCATGATGACGTGGTAGAGATGAAATGGAGGGAAAAAAATGAACGGCCCAAACCCAGGAAGGTCAGCAATACAAAGTAAGATATCCCAACCCGACACAAAGCAAAAAGTGTCATGTTCAAGAGTGAGCTACCGACACAACTGATAGATTTCCAAATTTCCCCCCACCATTTCAGGCAGGTACCCCAATTATTTTTAATAGCAAGCATGAAGGGGATAGCATATGATTGCACTGTAAGTTCATCCTTCAGACAAATCTGACCTAGTAAGTTTAACGAGCCCTAGGAAGGAGAAGCTCATTTTCGTCATGGTGACGAATCCGATGTCATTTAATAGTTTAACGAGTCCGACAAAGGTGTAACTCAATATATTTTTCATGTTTAGAGATTTTGAAAAAGACACGTAAAATAAAAATCCACATGGTCCCTTTTGTACATTTGTGTCTCTTGAGCCCGAAAAGGTAGAAAACAATACTTGAGAGAACTACTTGACCATTTCAGCCAAGGAGTACCTTTTCGTAAATAGTGCCTTCCAGCCCGAAAATGGGGTAAACTTATATGGGGCACACGAAATTTCGCATCTACTAATGAGTTTGAAATGACAAGGGCTCAGCCATCTTTTTGCTTTTTAAGGGTCGGAAAAGAGCTTGAAGGTGGACCCCCCATTTTATTTTCTTTTACGAGTCAAAAGGGAAAAACACTTGACAATCTTTTCATATGAGCTTAATGACTTGAGAATAGAGCTGAAACGTGACTCACCATCATCGTCGAACATCCATCACCTGCTACCGTGCAAAAAAGTAAAGTGTATTATCTAGTTCTTGAGGCAAAATAGGTCAAACTATTTACAAAACCCTGATATTTTCATGAAAAAATGAATAAAAAGGAGAAAAGTAAATATATTTTTACCATTTACCATTTTACCTTGCCATGAAAACTTTTTACTCACTTTTTCCCTAATTGTTTCAGAGCAGATTGTGGGAGATTCGGGAGGTCAATCACTGAGCCGACAGTTATAGGTAAAAGCCAAAGCCCTAAGCTCTATTTTCATGTCTAGTATTTCTATTTTTAACCATTTTTTTTGGTTTTTTGAGGGGGTTTTGCAAAAACGTTTTAGCCCTCGGTTGGCACGGCTTCCGGGTATGGAACCGTAATGGCCGAGGATGATTAACAATGCCAGTCATGCCATTGGTGAAACTATTTTTAAAATAGGCGTGTCGACGCCGCGAATAGAGTAAAACCCTATTTCCTCAAAAAATCACCATTAAAACTCAAAATTCATGGGCCAAGCAAGATTGTTGACTCAAATTAATGGCTTTTGTAGGAAAGAATCGCTGAAAATGGTGGAGTGGAAAGAATGGGAACATGAGGATGTTGACACCTAGGCAATGAATGACCCAAATTTCCTGGAAGCTTTGAGGGCTTGTGGGCTCCTCAAATTCTTTCTCATGCTAGGGATGCGGGCCCAACCTGAGTTGTTTTGGTACCTGATTAGTCTTTGGGACATTAATCGAGAGATATTTTTCATTGGTGACTAGGAGTTGGAGTTGGAAACTTCAGATATAAACTTCATCACTGGACTATCCTGAAGAGGGGAAATAGTTCACTTGTACGGGTCATGACTGATTGGGGAAAGCATATCTTCATTGCTTGTTGAACACTGTCCTGAGGCCCTGAAATCCAAGAGCGGGAAGATTGATATTTCCAGTGTTCGAGATCTGACACTGAGAGTGCCTCTGTTGACCATCAATAGAGTGGCAGGGGCCCAGGCAGAACATGAGACCAACAAGTCGAAGTTCCTATATGCTATTGACTGTACAACACCTAAAATCCTCAACTGGGTAGAGGCCAGGAAAATCAACATAAAGCACCAGATGTCCAAAGATAAGGTGGGGAATCTGAAGCAATTTTGCTTCAGATCTATGCTCGTGACCTTTTTCTTGGAATGGTTGCCACTGTTCCAGTATTAGCTGATTGAGGTATATCCTCCTATGCCACGCGATCCGTGGATGGCCCACTGGAGTCCTTTGATGCCCATGATCACTGGGGGTCAGCGCATGCCATACAAACCTACATTCTTTTCATGGCTACGACAAAAGAAGATTGTCATGGAGGACTGACCATACAATGGCACCAACTTCCGTGGAGATCCAGACATGCCCTTACCAGATGGAGAGGATTTCGATGATGAAGGTAAAAAATCAAATTTTTTAATTTGAGACTTTTTAATTGTTTTTGGTATACATGTGCTTATAGCATTTCTCTTGTTAATGTAGACATTGGACCAGAGCGGCCTGATGGGATGTCCACAATAGCTAGGCGCGTCCCCTGCCCTATTGATGTTGTTGCTCCTTATCAGGAAGGGAGTGACAACGAGGAGGAGATCGTGAGGAACCTTGAGGGGTTGACTCGTGGTATCACTGAGTATGCTTGGGTAGGATACATTCCTCGTCAGTACCAAAGACACACGGTGAGAGTCTCGGATCGGATCCGAAAATTGCTGACTCGTGTTGCATGATCTGTATCATGCTACCATGATCACCATGTTTATTAGTTCCTATATCCAACACTTACATTTTTTGAGGCCTGCATGCCATAGATATATGAGGCCTGCAAGCCGTCGATGTTATTTTGGACACACATATTATTTTTGGGGGTTCTGATGTATCAAAAATTATCACCATATATATCTATATATATATATTATATATATATATATATATATATATATATATATATATATATATATATATATTAATATATATATATATACATATATATATATATATATATATATATATATATGTTGTATTTTCTTGTCTACTATGGTACAAATTGTTTGTTTTATCTTTTCACATGTTTCGTAAATGTCTATCCAACACATGATTAGCTAATGCATCTGTCAATGTATTCATGCATCTAGGAATATGATGATATGTAATGTAATCAAAATGTCTTTCCAATATATGGATATGGATATATATTCTCAATATTTGAGGGGTTCTGACAGAATACTGTCTGTTGAGTTGAAGGATGACAAGTTGTGAATCCAAGTTGACAACCAACTCTCTAATGTCAAGAGCAATGGCTTCTGACAATAGTTCGATGACCACACTGTATTTAGAAATGTTGTTAGTTGTGTGACCTAGACAGATACCTTGAAGGTAAATCAACTCACTGTTAGGGTCATAAATAGCCAATGCCACAGATGATAGGTTCTGAGTTCTACGGTAAGCACCATCAGCGAAACCAATGTGGGGAGTCACAGAAATATACAAAGCAAGAAAAGCATAGTAAACAAGAAATGTGTTTGAAAACTAACACACAAAACCACACTGCACAAAAATGAATGACACACTAATGTACACAAGTAACCATGCAAGATGACCAAAGCATAGTACTTCTTGAGGTGGGAGTCCATGCTGGGACTCGAGTAATACCCCAATACAAATGAACGCCGAAGTTTTACCATTGACATGATGAGTAAGCATCGACTCGGCCAAATAATAGAGTGGAACTCATATAAGGCATTTCCCCCATTCCCCCTGGGCGAGGGAGGGTTACGAGTCAGACCGGAAACCACATTGCAATAATGGGCAATCAGTAAAAACGCGGGGAGGAAGAAAAATCCTGAATCCATGAAGGGATATAGGTGCCCTCAGTTGAAAGATCTCAACTATGTTAGGATAAACGGACATGTCAATAGACAGCAAAGAAGAGAACTCTTTGAAAGCGATAAACAAAACCAGCGGATGAGGCAGGAACGAGGAGCGATGATGGGTATCGATCCAAGGTAGTTCCTCAAGAGACATGACTTCCATGATACCTTCATCAGTAAGGAAGGTCTCAGCTAAGGGATAAGGTGATTCCAAAGTGCCAAGCCACGAGGATTGAGAGTATGTATCGAGAGAGGTCTTCGACATAAAAGAATCAAAGGATACAAAACTCAAAGCCGAAATAATTTCCACGTAATTGACTTTGGCGGGACTATGCAGTATAACCTCGCTCCAAGTGTCAGCAATATTTGGTGAAGGTATGACCCAAGGATCAGATTTAACCAAGATCATGTTGACACAGGCAACATGAGGAGGTGGGAGGAGAAAAATTCCCATTAAGGCAGAATCTTTGAAAAGACCTGCCCCCACACTCTCATAGGGAGCACCAGTGTGCTTGACGTATGGAACATTGCCATTTTAGGAGGAAGAGGCAAAGAAAGATAGTTGGTCGACAGTGACAATCTTCCCTTGATGGGTAAAATGAATCACACAAAATAAAGAGGAGGCCATGGCATGCATAGCATGGGTCCAGCTTCGGTCGAGTAGAATATTATAATTGAGATTGGTGTCAACAATTTCGACCTCAACTCGCACTATCTTTCCTTCCAGAGTGATGGCAAGGTTAGGTAAGACACTGAAGGGTTGCGAGTCATGCCCATCGAAAGCTTCCAAAGTGTTTAGAGATTGGTTCAAAGTAGGAGAACCAATAGCCTTCCAACATGCAGTCAAGATGATGCAGGTGGAAGCACCTTCATTGATGACAGTCTGGTAGCTGGTCTTCTCATTTATTATTACCTGAATGAGAAAGGAAATCTCATGAGGGAGACAAGGAACATGGTTCCCTATATCAAAACATATCAAATTGGAATCGGTGGGATCGATGCCCCCGATAGCTGAATCCAAAGATTTCCATTGTGATGGGAAGCTTTGGAGCACCTCGAGAGTTGACATGGATGATGGTGCCTGAGCCAAATCCTCAACAATATTTTAGTGCTGAGTGGATCGGGTGTTGGGATTATATAAGGATTTCTGCAACACACTTCAAAAGGCTGGATGTATAGCGGATTCGGGGTTAGGGCACTGAATATGAAGAGGGATAGAACTCGGGGTAGAAGAAAAATATGCGGCTTGTTTCTCTTTCCTAGCTGGTGAAGCAGGAGTTTGATAATCGTTCGATCTAGTAGCCACATTAATAGGTGTACTCATCATGAACACTTGATATCCAGAGGAAGCAGATTGAGGTTGGTCTACCATTTGGGTTTGTTGAGATGGAATTGGCTCTTTGAGGATAATGAGGGTTCCTTTGAGAAAGCGACTAACTTCAGATCGTCAGGGATAATCCTTACTGTAGTGATCTTCCTCGCAAATGAGGCAAGGATACTTAGATTTCCATTGCGAAGATTCACTAGCAGGCGATTTGGGAGGACCCTATTTTGGGGCATCAGCTTTACCCTTGGCTTTGCCTTTCTTCTTTCCTTTTGAGGATTTGTCCACTGCAGTAGACTGGAAAGCATGGACCTCTGAGGTTTTACTTGGGCTAGGTGGATTCTAGGATGAACTATTTGGAACAACATTTGAGACCAATAACTCCATCAACGGGAGGTACATATTGTGACTTTAATGCTGCGGGATTGGATGATGGCCATGGAGCATCGAGTAATAACTCAACAAAGTGCCATACTGAGAGTAAACTAGATCCAAGTACTGGGCACAAGTGATGGCTTGCTCTTCAGTGATGCATCCACCCATAGCTATATCACGAGCAATTGGGGACATGAATGATTTGGTGAAACATTCAATGAGCAACTGATCATCAATCTCAAATTTGATCAGGCGACGTCTATGTCTCCATTCATGGATGTGATAAGAATTGTGTGTCATAATATCTTGCTTAAGCAATGTAAGCAAATAAGTGCTAGTTTCATAGCAAACCGATAGCTATAAATGCGTGAGGAAATCCATGGCTAAAGAGTTAAAGTCATGGTAAGTAGTTCGAGATAGCTCGATGTAGCACTTAGCTACAACACCCATGAGGGTTCGCTGGAATAGACAGATACGAATGGAATCATCAACGTATGCGTTCGATGAGAAATAGAGGTGATATGTCATCACATGGGCCTAAGGATCTTCTTTTGCTTTCCCATCGAACTTTGGACAATTGCTTGGTATCTTGGATGGCACTAGAGGCCAGTATGGCGAATGAAGGATTTGATCATTCATAAGGCGTGATACATTTGGAAACTCGAGTGTGGCCAATAAGAGGAGCCCATCCCTGCTGGTAAGAATTTTGGCCCCACAGTGGGGGATTTTGGCCATATGGCATCTGAGGTTGCCCCCATTGCGGATTACCTTGACCATAGGGAGGATTTTGACCTTGAATACCTTGGAATTGTCCGACCATAAGTTGCTGATAAGCAACGTATGGGTTAAAAGGCTATTGAGCCTGTTGACCTTGAACATATGGATATTAGACCTATTGTCCTTGAACATACACGTGATGAACTTGTTGCCCCTGAACAAGAGGATTTTGCACCTGCTATCCTTGGGCATAAGGTTGATACACTTGTTGTCCTTGGACATAGGTATTTTGTAATTATTGCCCTTGACCAAAAGGATTTTGAACCTAGTGACCTAGGGCATTAGGGTTTTGTACTTGATGCCCTTGACCAATAGGATTCTGGAGCTGTTGACCTAGGACATCAGGATTTTGAGCCTATTGCTGCAGGACTTGACCTTGACCTTGCCCTTGCAAGGGTTGACCCTGCTGATATGTATACAAGGGTTGTTGCTGCGCTACTTGGTTTTGCTATTGCAAGGGTTGACCTTGTAGTTGCAAAATTTGTCCCTGAGGCTGTAGAGGTTGGCCCTGTAAGGACATGGGCTGGGAGGTGTATAGAGCATATTGCATCTGCTGATGCACGGTTTGCTACAACCATTGCAAGGGTTGACCTTGCGGTTGTTGCGGATGACCTTGCTGCAAGATCATTTGCCCTTGCAATTGCACGAAGCTCCCTTACTGCAACAAAGTTTTCCCTTGTAGTAACAAAGGATATCTTTGTTGTTGTAGAGGCTATCCTTACTGTTCCAAGGGTACTTGAATAATGTCTGGAAAATTTCTGAACTAGATCTAGCCATAGCCAGGCTGAATGTACTGCCTAGATTGGAGGGAGTAGGGTTGATTAACCATTCCTTGAGAACCATATGGAACGTAAGGATTTTAGTAGTGGACATGAGCCCCATAAGGCTGCTAATATTGAACATTTCTCGATCAATATGGACCAATGACATTCTGAACCTGTTGGTACTAAACATTTCTTGATCTAGTAGGATCAACAGGGTTATGAATAATACCAGAAGAAGGCTGGTTCATACCAAGCACATGAGCTTGTGAGCCACTCACATTGGTGGCACCTAACAACATAGAAACATTCAGGTTTCCCCCCCCCAAGTGGTGGCACAACCTGGCCACTGACTAGGTGGATGGTGGAACTGATAGAGACATTCTTCGAAATTGCCAAATGTGCCTGATGGGTAATTGGGATTGATGATACAAGGGTATTCGAAATGGTGGGTTGCACTGGGACTGAAGTAACAACCTATGGGGAAGTCGTATTTGCAACAAACGGACCTGAAGTAGGCATGGTTCTTGACGCCCAAACAGGGTTATGGTAAAGTGATGAGGCACTAGTTGTACCTGAAACCAACTGTGCCAAAGACACACAGTTAGGTGGCACACTGACGGGAATAACCTCTGAATAGGGGAAACCCTCAAGAGGAAAAGGCAGCTCTTCCTCCTTGATAGTGTGTGGAGTAGAAACTTCAGACTCTTCCAGGGAGGTGACTGGAGCATCGCCTTTAGGTTCCATGTCTGGAAACAAACGATGACTGTCAGGCTAGGCAGTAACTCCACAAAACAAACAACTGATTCGTCTATTATTCCATAGGTAGGTCATTGTTATATACAATAGGGAGTGATTGTTCAGTTCATCTCCCGATGACTGTTCACATT
>APFE030961153.1:9190-27282 GCA_000404065.3 Pinus taeda
ACAAAAGCCTAAGGAAATGGTTATCTAGTACATATAGTACACTTCACTTCGTCAGTTTACGAACCCCGGGTTGACATTTTAAATAGAAATTTAGATCACACTAAATTGACCAAACAAGATACAACCCTAAAACAACAAATGCAAGAAAAGGAGGCACAACTGGCCTACATGGCCAGTTGGGCAATGGAAGCTCTGTAATGTAGGCAGCCAGCCAAATCTTATGGCCTGTACCTAAGGGATCAGTGGCTGTAGTTCCAAATCAACACATTGGCACAGAGGGGTATCTCCTACATCCAAAACCCCCAGTAATTCATGGATTTATGTAACACCAGTTCATCGGAAGATAAGGCTAAGCTTTTAGAGTTTTACCTCCATAATTTGGCCCTTCCAAACATCACCTCGTGGGACCCCAACACAGTAGTAGGGGACATGCAGCTGATGGAAATGACCTCATGGTAAAACCACGAAGAAAAGAGCGCAGCTACGGTCAGGAATGTCGTGGACCGGGAGCTACATGAACCACTGCTGATTAGAGCAGAGCCATGGGACCCCACAGCATTGATATCCTCTCACCAGCACCTAGCAACCAACTCTCAGGCTTTATTATAGTACATGGATCGCCAGGCCCAGGCCATAGCAAACTTCGAGGATATGGAGCGAATATTAGGGGACAATTGTGTTCATGCTTGCACCCGTTAGGACACATGTCCCACAGCTCAAAATCCGAGAATATCACACTCCAACTCGAATGAGGGAGGCCTTGGCACGAGTGCCTCTCTACAAGAAGTCTATGCAGAACCTCCAGGCCAATTGGATAGGCCTCAAGCTAAGTCCACCCTTGCTTTTTGGATTTTTAGAAGGAGGCACAGAAGAGGAAGAGCATAAGTAGTGGGAAGAGGTGGAAAGAAAGGCCAGATTCCATGACAATGTGGAGGACACTACTTCAGAAGCCTGGGATGTGAGGGTAGCGATTAAAGCAATGAAAGACAAGGAGTTGGACTAGTTGCTCAGAGGATGAGCAACCCTTTTAGCAGGGGGTGATGATGAGCCCCAAAATTGGTAACTTGTTGGGTTCATTTGGCCTAATTATCCTTGTTCAGTCCATGTTCAATCCTTCATTTTCCATAGCTTATGAATTATTTTCAGTATGTTTATGTCATTTGTACGAATAAGGGTAGTCACTCTTCCTAGGTGGCTAACACGTACTTATTTCAGGTTTTTTTGACACATGTTGGAGCAAAACCGAGCAATCATGGGCTAAAAGACAGCCAAGCTTGACGTGAGGATTCGTAGGGGGGTTGTCTATGGCATTAAATAAACCTTCCTCGGGGGTGACCTCGGGATCTTCACCCCCAACTCCGAGCTCCAAAGACCACCAAAAATGAATCTAGAAGGCAGCCAAGCAGATTTTGGAAGGGACTGTCTAACTCACAGTTTGAATAGCCGAGTTCCACAGATTGAGGAGGCCAGCTAGGGCCCTCGTGATGGATAAATGTTGAGGCCTCAACCTTCGTAAGGGACTTTTGAAACCATTGCATATTTTGCACCACAGTGCTGCTAGCTTTACTTTGTTCTCTTGTAGCCATTTTTGGCATCACTCTTATGACTATTTTTTGATAATGAGAAGCAGTTCGATATTATATCAACTCTGAGTTTTCCATAGGAGCCATAGCTCTCAAGGTTGGGCCCAACTTGAGAGCCTAGGGCTTCCTTTCTGTACTGTTACTTTTCCTTTATGCATCACTGTTTCCCTTTATGCATTTGAACGTATTTCTGTTAGGCAAATTTAGTTATGTTGCTTGGATAGATCACTATTCATGAATATAATTGCTTCAAGTATTTTGGTAAGATAATAACAGAAAAAGGCTCCAAAGAAAAGGGACAACCACACTCTCGGTTTCACCTCATCCTTATTGGATCAGGGGTTGGAATTGAAGAAACAGTGCTGCCCCAACAAAAACACTAGTTTGCTTGACCATGCAATCCTTAGTGTACTGTTTTCCTTTGCAGAAATTAGTTATAGGTTTAGAGCTCTGAAATATTTCTTTGCACAGTTGATGTACATGGTTTTCTTTCCAATAAAGCTATTGTTCATTCATGATTTTGATAGGTAGACTAGATTAGCTAGGACTTTGATCATTTGCAAGATTTTGTTGATTCGGTCGAATGTACACCGTGCAGGGCATCTCCACCACTCTTTCATCCACCTAAACATCATCTGAGCCACCTGTTCCATCTCCTAGCTGGGTTCCTCGTCTCCCATCTGTCCTTTTTCCACGTAACCCTACCTTCTTGCTCAATCATTGCCTTATTATTCTTCAAGCCAAGTCAGCCTTCTACACCTTCTCACCACTCCACCCACCAGTTTCTGGGTTACTCCAGGCCCCTATCCTACCTCCTTATCCATCCATGCACCTTCCCTCACTCACCCATTCTCTAAAATCCACTTTTTAAACATCCTGTAGAAATCTTTGAACATCTTGTAGAACGCTTGCAGACTTCCTGTAGAAGCTCACAAATGAGGTTTCTTGATAGGCAAACTTTGTGAAACTCTTTGGAAGGGTGTTGAGGACTCCTTAGATCCTCTCTAAACCTTCCCAACCTTTTCCAAGCATTCCTCCTCCTTGATCCACCCCTACACAGTCAAGAACAATGAAAGCATATGCATGATAAACCCTGACAACTTAATCAAAATTACAAAAAGATGTTTTCTTAGGACAGAGGTAGTCTAAGAACATGTATTTTACCTTCATAGAAGTAATGGCATCTCTTTTAGTAGTTTGTATGCTCATCCTTGCATGAGTAGGACTAGCTGGTAGAATTAGGGTTTGCTAGGGTTTGCGCTTTTCTCCAGATTTTCAATCTCTTTTTGCAAATAGATTAGCTTTCTTCGAGTTAGCTTTCATCCATCAATTACAAATCTTCTTCTAAGAGCTCATAGAAGTTGGCTTAAGCTCCTAGCGGACTTGTGCCAATTGACCAAGTGACAGCTGCGACAAGAGCTAGTACTTGTGCATACAGCACCGTTGCTTCCAAGTTTGTTACGAACGACCGAGTTGATAAAAGTAAAGAAGGGAGTCCCAGGAGTTGCAGCATTATTGCTGCAATATTGGAGCCCACCAGTCATTATGTAAGCTGCTTTGTTAGGAAGACCTGCTCCAGGAATCAAATATATATGATGGCTGATTCTTCTAATGGGTGGCAACTTATTAGGTAAATCATCAACAATGATATCACAATAGTTGTCCAACATTTCTTGAATTTCAATGGGTAAACCATAAACTTTAGTGGAAGTCATTATTACCTTGGGCTTGCAGATTACAAATTTTTTTACCTCATTCTCTTCAATCTGCTGCAAGTATTCCTTTCCTCCTAGTAACAGATTTTTTGGATCAGTCTTCTTTCCTGATGCATCTTCTTCTTTCATAGGCAGCAATGTGTGATTGATACCATCTTTACCAAACTTGTAGGTGTTTCTTTTTCCATCATGCATAGCTCCTCTGTCATATTACCAAGGTCTTCCAAGCAATATGTGACACACATCCATTGGCATCACTTCACATCAATTTTGTCCTTATATTTTCCCAACCACAACTCCACTTCACACTATTCATTCACTAACAACTGATGTCCCTTTTGTAATCATGACACCTTGTAAGGTGTTGGATGTTTCATTGTCTTCAGCTTCAATTTCTCCACCACTTTTGTAGAGACCAAATTATCAGTGTTGCCACTATCAATGATCATCTGACAACATTTCCCTTGAACCTTACACACTGTTATGAACAAAGTCTTTCTTTGTGATGGTTCAACTATCTCCTTTGCTAGCTTGAAAAAAACTTTATTGATTACCAAAGGTTCTCCTCTCTCTGGTATATTTTCTTCTTATGCCACTGCTGTTGCTATTGCTTCTCCCTCAACTTGAGCAACAATCTCATTCCTATGGCTTGTTCCTACATTCTCTGGGCACTCAAAAGCTTTGTGTCCAAGTTTGTTACATCTGTAACATCTTACTTCTTTTCCTCTTCCTCTGCCTCCTCTTCCTCTAGAAAAAATCCCTCTGCCACTTGCATCACCATGCTGGGTTGAGCTGCTGCTAGCTCCATCTTTAGGTGCTATAGATCTTCCTCTACCACCTTGACTTCCCCTTCCTTGGAAAGTACCACTCCCTCTGGTAGACTACTTCCTTACGAGTTTTTCTTCAGCTTTCAGTACCATCTGATAAGCTTCCTCTACTATTTTAGGAGATAATATACTTATCTCATCTTGAATGTCCATCCTAAGACCATTCACATATCTAGCCACCTTCTCATCAATATCCTGAGTTTGTCCAGCTCTTATGCTTACCTTATAGAATTCCTTTGTGTATTCTTTCACTGTCATAGACCTCTGTCTAAGATTTTGCATCTGTCTGAACAAGGTTTGTTGATAATTACTTGGTAGAAATTTACCTCTTAGCTTTGCTACCATCTTGCTCCAATTTTTGATAGGTTGCTTGCCAAGTCTCTTTATTTCTGCCTCCAATCCATCCCACCAAAGTGCTGCATGGCCCTTCAACTTGGTGACAACAAACTTTACTTTCTTCTCATATTTTGTTTCTTCATAGTCAAAGAATTTCTCCATGCCATTAATCCAGTCTATCAATTCTTCTGGATTCAGTCCTCCTTCATATATTGAAACCTCAATCTTAGGCCTAGCTGTGGATCTCGACACTGACTGGAAGAATCTCATCTCAGGAGTAACTGCTACAGCTTCCTCCTCTCCTTCAGCTTCAACCTCAAGCTCACTAACATCTGCATCATCTATATTTCTTCCTGCTGTTAATGCCTCTAATCTTGCTTGCATTTGTTGCACAGCTTCCATTACTTCAACATTTGCAACTGGTCGTCCTCTTTTACCACGTCCTCGTCCAACTCTGAAAGCCATATTAACTTTCCTTCTTCCGCTTTTGAGATTCAATTCAATGTCAAAAGGTTACTCTGATACCACTAATGGTGGCCTGGGTGCAGGTGATATAGACAATCTTGCAAATCCTGAAACAATTTCCTCTAAGTCTGATGAAGTTCCTTCTTCTTCCTGCACTGGAGTATTAGTCATCTATTTCTAGGCTGATTGTTATAAAAATTCCCCCTTTTTCCAAAATCACTACTCTTCCCCCTTAATCGCCCCAACCCTTGTTATCGGGAACAATTTACACAATAGAGCCTCTTTTCCTTTATCGGGACTGTAATTCCACAGGAATTATGAAATACACTATCGAAAGGCGTTTTGAATGGAATGAATGTAATTGGGCATAAATACACCATCGATGGTCTCAAACTGCCATAATGCAATTTTACATGGGAATGCACTATCAACGAAGTTTTATTGCTGTAATGCTATTCCACATGAAAATACACTATCAACGGCTTTTCCCAAAGGGGATGCATTAACACGCAATTACATTATCGGCGGGGTATTTTTCCAAAGGGAACGTTGATACACTATCGCAATCACTATCGGTAGTTCCAAAGAATGGAACACACATAACGATCTGATAACCTCGATGCTATATAACACGTGGACTATCATCGGCAATCGCAATTGGTGATTCCGATATGCTAAGCCTTCCCGTTAAAGGCTTATGATGCGACCATTTTTGCGGACCCGATATCTTATAAGTATCCTCTATAACATTTCAGATTTGGTAGTATCGCACTATCAGATTTCGACGCTCCAAAGGGTTAGTCCCTCCTCAATTCAACACAGCGATGCAATAATGGTTATGGAATCGAAAGGGTATTGGCCATAATTAATAAAGTTTCAAGTCCGGAACTTAATTCCAACTAAGGGTTTTCACAGTTTTCCAGTGTAAAATAGAGTTTTCGCCTGCAGAACTCAACAATGCTTATAAGGGAAGCAGGCATGTTGATATAAAGGAAATCATTGCATAGGCTTTAAATGAAATGTTAATTGAAAAACAAATCTGAATCACTGTTAATAAAACTGAGAAGAAAACAAAGCCAAATACACACATAATACCAGATTTATAGGAAAACAGGCATTCAAATGCATAAGAAGGGTTTCGAAGAGCACAAGTTCTCCGAGATCGACCAATACACAGAGATATCTGCTCCCCTCTTTAGTAATACGGAATAAACACTTTCAGTCAAAATCCCTTTACAAAAGTATCAAACTTACATATGTACTGGTTCATGTTAACAACTATTTCCTAAAACAGAGGTTTAATTTAATACAACTATTAGTTCTGCGAGACATCCTCCTCGAGAACCTCCACTATGCTAACTAATCCTATCTATTTAGTGAGGTATTCTCCTCGAGAACCTCCACTTATAGCTAATCTATTTAACATTTATTACAACATGATTTAGTCCTAGATTCTATCTCTATGCTAAACTAGAAAAACATGCAAATTGATGGCTAAAGGATCCCACTCCTTTGCTTGTAGATTTTTTTGTATTTTTGGAATAAATTTGAATATTTTTCTGTCCAAGTCTCATGCTCCTCCATCAATTCCCGAAATTATTGTGAAATATGATTTGTATGTATCCCTACTCATCTCTTATGACTTCACCATAGTCAGCCAATCCATATTGAATTTCAGAAAATCATGTGGAGGAGGTTGCTAGAAATCCTTATCCGTTGTTGTATAGCTTGTGTTCTTGCTTATGCCCTAGGGGATTAGCAACTGGAGACCCAATTTCAAAAGTATATGAGCATCCTAGTTTAGAGGAGGGTTTTCAGAGGGTTGCTTAAGTCAGGTACTTACAATTTCTTTGAATTGTCTTATAATTTGATCTATGATGCTCTGTGTTGAGCTAATTCTATTCATGAAAATCCTGTTATTGCGTTCTTTCTAGACATCCCAGATCAAAAATCCTGGAATTAGGGTCCATGCTTTGTTAACTATTTCATTTTTTGAGAAATCTTTTCGCTAATTCTTTAAAGTGCCTGTAATGTTGGATGTGTCCCTGTCAGTTTGCCTGTATATTGAGGCTACCCAATTCCATAAGGTAGAGGTGAATGGGTAGAGGTTGAGTAGGTGATCCACCGTTTCTTCTTATAGACCACACAACTGGCATCTAGATGGACCAAATAGACCTCTTTTCCAAATATTCTCCCAAGTAAGAATATTTTTATGATGCACCAACCACATGAATAGTTTAATTTTCATCCAGTGCGAGTTCTGCCATAGGTCCTTCCATATCTTATCAGGGTTTGGAAATTCAAGCCCAATGGAAATTCTTTTGGCTTCTTTGAGGTTGAAGTTTCCTTCATTGTTTCTTCCCCACCTTAGTTGGTTAGACAATGTAGATGTTAATATCTTTCTTTGTTCCAAGATGACTGCAAGAGCTTCTGCTTGGGCCTTCAAAGGGGTTTCTTCACTGTATCCCAGGTTCTTCCATGTTCTCTATTTATCCGTGTGTCTTGTTTGATCCTAGAAATCACTTACCCTGAGTAAACCTTTATTGTTAGTGTCATCCTTAAGATTGGCGAATTCTTCTCTACACAGGTTAGGTTCCTGCTGCCAGTTATCCTCCCAAAACCATGCTAGGTTTCCATCTTTGATCTCCCAGAAACTGTGCTTTTGAACTATGGCTCTATTCTCCCAAGTATTATTGCAAATGTGGGATCCTTTGATGTGCCTAGACATCCGAATATGATCCCTTTTATGCCAATTGTTTGCATACTTCTGTTTCCAGAGCTTGGCCCATGGGGTTGCCGACTCCTTTAGCCATCTCCACCAAAGTTTTGCCCCCAAGAATTTGCTAAGGGTTTCCGGGTCATGAAGTCCCAAACCGCCATGGTTCTTAGGTTTATAGAGCTTATCCCAAGCTACCAAAGCCCATTTCTTTTTCTCTTCCCCTTTGCCCCAAAGAAAATATCTTTGAGTATTTTTGATGAGTTGCAAAACTCCTTTAGGAGTAGGAAGAGCTGAAAACATGAAGGTGGGAATAGTTTGCAAGACAACCTTTGTGAGCACTAGTCGTCTAGCTAAATTCAAAGACCTACTTGTCCATTTCCTGATTTTGTCCTACAGTCTATTAGTCACTGGCTCCCAAACTTCCTTGCTCAGAGGTTTATCAGTGAGAGGTATTCCCAGATATTTGGATGGTAACTGATCTCTTTGAAAGCTGAGAATTTTGGAGAGGTTTCTCTGAATAGCAAAGTCAGTATTGAAAAAGAAAATTTTTTATTTTTTGAGGCTTACCTCTATACCAGCGGCCATAGTAAAGTCGTTCAGGATTTGTTTGAACGCTTTAGATTCCTTGACTGTGGGTGTACCTTGCAGCATAGTGTCATCCACAAATTGTTGATGAGTCCAAGCATCCCCATTCAGGGTGAGTTTGAGACCCTGGATTCTTCCTTCTATGTTGGGGGATTTAATGGCTCTACCTAATCCTTCCATCATGAGAATAAAGAGGAAGGGGGAGAGCGGATCTCCTTGTTAGAGGCCTCTCAAAGGTCTAAAGGTTCTGGATGGAGAGCCATTAAGTAGGATTGAAAAATTAGCTGTAGTAACCAGGGCCATTATCGATCTTATCCAGTTGTGGTCGAAGCTGTATGCTATTAGTACTTCCCTTATGTATGACTAGTTGTGAGCTTGTCATAAGCTTTCGCTAGGTTAAGTTGTATGATCATCCCTGCTTGTTATTGCTCTTAAGAGAATGAACCACCTCGTGAGCTTGAATTATGTTGTTTAGAATCTGCCTTCCTTGCACATAACCAATTTGCTCCTCAGACACAAGCATTAGAAGTTGGGGCTTGAGTCTGTTTGCAATTACTTTGGAAATAATTTTGTACACCACATTGCATAAAGCTATGGGTCTAAATATTTATGAAGTCATAGCTTTTTCCTCCTTTGGAATCAAAGCTATGAAAGAAGTATTAAGCACCCTCAAAACAGTTTTGGATCTTCTCGAGTCCTCCACAACTTCAAGGATATCTTGTTTGACTATTTCCCAGCATGCTTTGAAGAAGTCAACATTGAACCCATCCGGTCATGGAACTTTCCCATTTTGCATTTATTTAATAACTTCAGTAACCTCCTCTTCAGTCACTAGCCTATTAAGATTATAATTGTCTACCCTGGTTACAAGATTTGGAATATACTTTGTGAATTTGTTGATAAATTGTGATTTGTCTACGAGAGGCTCCTTTGCTATGCTTTGGAAATGTTGTACCAGAGCACATTCCATTTCTTTGTGGGTGCTAAGCTCTTTCCCTTGAGTGTCTCTGAGTTTTGAAATCCTATTATGTGCCCTGTGATCCATGGTTGACTTGTGAAAAAACTTAGTGTTTCGGTCCCCTTCTTTAAGCCATTGCACTCTCGATTTTTGCCTCCAGAAGATCTCCTCTTACTGGCATCTGTCATCCCATTCCTGTTGAAGAGTGTCAGCTTGCATTTTTCTTTCCTCAGTGAAGCCATCTATGATAAGGATCTGATTGATTCCTTGTAGTTTCTATTCAAACTCTCTTTTAGCTTTGAAAATATTGCCAAGCTCCTTTTTGTTCCATTTATTAAGCCTAATTTTGATGTGTTTCAGTCTCTGTTGTAGGAGAAACATATTAGTGCCTTGAATGGGAAAATCTTCCACCCACCATTTACCAATATTACTAATGAAGTCAGGGTGAGTGAGCCAGACATTTTCAAACCTGAAAGGACTATTCCTCAGAGTACCTATAAAATAAGCTTCAAGTTGGATAAGCCAGTGATCTGAGCCTCCAAAAGGAAGGATTGATGCAGTCAAGTCAGGGCCAGTGAGAAAGAGGTCCTCCGAGATTATAAACTATCTAGTTTAGAGGCAACTTGAGAAGGCCCTCCCCTCTTATTGTTCCATGTGAAAGTACCATTTATTGTCTCCATGTCCACTAACCTCATGTCAATTAGGAAGTTCTGGAAGGCAATGGAGTCTCTACCTAGTGTTCTGGTCCTTCCTTTTTTTCTGTAAGAGGTTGGATCATATTAAAATCCCCTCCTAGAATCCAGGGCATAACAAGATGTCTCCCTCTCAACTCCTATAGTGAGGTGAGAAGCCTGAGTTTGTCTTCTAGTTTTTGAGGACCATAGACATTAGTGATCATATATATTTCCTTATCACCCAAAGGTTGGATCACCATTGAATGATAGTTCCTGGATGCCTCGGCATCTAGGATTCCAAGTTTCTGGGGATTCCAGAGAGTGAGAATCCCACCTTCTGCGTTGTCCGCTTTAACTTCTAGATACTCATACTTAGTGAGCCATTTTCTATGTATCTCTCTAATTTTATCTATTGAACATTTTGTCTCCTGGATAAACACCATGTCTGGTTTTTCTTCTTTAATTCTATTGCTAAGAATTCTTTCCTTCCTTTTGCTTCCTAGACCCCTAATGTTCCAGGTTGTGAGCTTCATTATGAAAGATTTGTAGATGAGTAACTGGTAAGATCTTTCATTTTACCTGAGTTAATCATGAGTTTCCCACACTCTGTCAGCAACTCATTCTATCTTTTCCTTCCTCTTTTCCTGCCTGGGTTCTTGGAAGAGTGTCTTGATGTTGCATCCATCATTTTAACCCCTCTATTTTCCTGGTTGTCATGGTTTCTTTTGATTCCAGAACCCTTTGCTTGAGATCTCCAGAGGAAGAGATGTTGTACTCTATCAAACTCCTCTTGTGGTAGATAATCAACCCCTTTGGTGGTTCCCTGCTCCAAGAAATTTTCTAGATCAATATTCTCCCTCTCAAGAATCTCTTGTAGTTCGTGGTCCTCTATTCCAACTTCACTTGGGGTCATCTCATGGTCCCTGCCAAGTTCCATGATGTTTAGCATATCTTCCTTTAGTTTTTTGTTCTTAGGTACATCCTCCATGCTAGCATCTTTTTCCTTCTCTACAGGATTATCCTTTGATGCTTGGTTCACCTCATTGTTCCCATGTTCTTCTTCTAAAATCTTGAAACTATTATGACTTGGGTGTTTATCCTCGCTAGTTTTCCTTTGGTACTTTTTTCCTCCTTTCCCTTTGCCTCCTGCCTTGATAAAGCCTTTGGGGTCTTTGCCTTTGTTGGTTTTCATATTGTCCTCCAGTTTGTTTAAAGGGAAATCTCTGATGAGGTGCCCGTGCTCATGACATTTGTGGCATCTGAATGGGACATGTTCATAGTCCACTGCCTGAACCCATTCTTCATCATAAACTTCTAGAATGATTTCATTCGGAAGTACTCCTGATAGGTCCATTTCTACACATATGCATTCAAAGGAGGTGTATTTCCCTCGCAGCGTTGCCTCTGATATTTTTGAAAAATGACCTAATTTATTGCTTATGGCCTTTAAGGATTCAAGCAGCCAGTAATCTAAAGGTAGGGAGTAGAGTCGTATCCATACCGGTACTGATGTGAATGTTTCTCATTCTAAGACAAAATTCATCACCCATGGTCGCATGTAGAAGCCAACCACAACATAGAAGTATGGTCCTCCTTCGAACACTCTGTCTTTGTCCTCTAGGTTTGTGAATACCACTATGAAGAAACCCTTGGACCTAAGGTGGAGGGTTATTTCCCCCTTAGGTTACCATTGGTTTCTTATCCACACCTACAAAGCCTTCTTCGTTGGCCATATCCCCAAAAATTTACATATAACTGCGTATGCCGCCATGTGATCCCTGTGCTCCTATAGCGCCGGATTATTTAAAACAACTAGGGGTTTAATGGCTAACCTAGGTTTGCAGAGTCCTGTCACACTCCTGCTCTCCACTTTCTGACCACTACCTTCTATTCTCTTATGTCCTCTAACTTCCTCATGATTCTTTTCTAGCTCATGAGAATTGAATTTTTCCAACTTTTCTGTGTTGATCCTCTTCGTTCCTGCCTCCATTGGCTTTTTGAAGCGATTCAAACCCGCTTCCTTGTTTTTGTTCGCCACTACATGGTTGTAGGAGGGAGTGGAACTCCCCCCTCCTCGCCCTTCCATGGTTACCAACAATCCCCTGTTGGTCCAAACCCTCATTCTGCTCTTTCCTCCCAATGGTATTCCTATCTATCAAACAAATTCTTTCATTTAGTTATATGTATTCTTATAATTTTATAAATGTAATTTATTTTTGAAATAAAGTTATTAATGGAAGTAAATATATATCTTATACAAAACTAATTAGAATTAATTGATAATAAGCTCTAAGTGATTTATTCATACTACATGAAAAATCAAGTGTCACAGATGAATGCCTTTTCATACATATTTAATCTTCAAAATCAATATCTTAATGATAATTTATTTGTATTTACATTAAGTATTTAATAATCAAAGAACACGGGGACTTATATAAATTTCAACTAAAATACATGAGTTATGTTTCACATTTATTTCTTCCCCTTTAAAAAATGCTTATCATTTTCTCTTTTTAGTGAAAGTAATGGTCAATCATGGTTTTCTATACAATTGGTTGACACTAAATTTACATCGAGACTATTATTGGTTTTGACAATGTTGACAAGGAGAGATCAATATCCGCACTACCATAAACTGTGCTAATATTTGAAAACCCTTGCCGCCACTACTTACAAGAAGTCACCACTAAAGTTTCTTGTTTACTTCAATTTGTGACATTGTCCATCATAATGGAATGCCTTGAATACCCATTTAAGAACTCTCATTTGATGTACTTGGATTTGAGTGGAAATAGATCAATGGTATATAACCTTCTTGAAATACCTAGATCAACAATGCATAACTTTTATAGTGTATTCCTGCATGCTTTGAAGATGAATGATGACCCCCTCATTAGTGCTTCATAAAGGCACAAAGGGACCCTAGAAAATTGAGCACAAAAACATTTTACTAAGGTTTTAGTATACTAGTTTCAATGCAATGCAAGGGACACCTATCCTTGTCATTTACAATAAGATCCTCACATCACCATCATTCAATCAACAAATCCCCCGTAGGTTGGGGGAAAGGGGGTTAGAGTTGCCAGACATAAAATTTAAACATGGAGGAATCCAGTATGTTATCCATAACTATAATATCTTTATTGGATGTTTGACATACTAATATGATTTAGCTTAAATCAATTTCTTCTAAGAGTTTGATTTCACACTCCTATTGTGTATTGAAATTATTGTACATAACAACCCCATGTTTGGCTTATTCATGGTCTCTAATTGGTTTGAAATTACTTAAATTATTTTAATGTTGAATCAAGTTAATATGGCGATTTACAAAAGAATGAATGTTGTTGAAGGCCTTGTAATAAAATACTTCAAAATTTAATGAAATATGTGTTAATTAGCTACGAGAGCCAAGAGAAGAGTGCTGGCTAAGGTCAACAATTGTTGCCTACAAATAGCAGGTTAGTCTATTATGGCAGACTTGAATGTGTTTCCCTTAGGATCGTATGATATATATATATATATATATTTTTTGACAAGTTCGGTTGCTATATTAAATTCTGAAAAAGTTGAGGGAGTTTAGTCTCCTCAAGTACATAGGATGCCATTGGCTATCTTGATCAAGAGATTTACAAAACAGAGCTATCTTCTTGATCCGTGTTCTACTATTTTTACTACGGCCTATTACAGTGCTGCTATAGCTTCTTATAAAAGTAAACAACAAAAAGAGGCATTTACAAAACATTTAATCAATCATGATGTGCCAGATTTGTCTGGCTGTGGATTCTTCCGGCTGGTTATCCATTCCTTCCTGTTTTACACTCGATGAGCTGGTTGCCACCACATTTTTCTTCTCCATCATGAACTGGAGGATGGAGATGGATTCCTCAGTGTGTGCACAACGATTGGATAGTTGCCGGAACTGCTCTTGTAGAGAAGATACTCTGTGCATGAAGAGCTGGATCTCAGCCTTATATTTGTCGTTCATGAGGCAATTTTGATCTTCTATTCTTTTGTTCTGGTCTTCAAGGCGGCGATTCTACTTCTCCAGTCTCGATTCCAGGAGCCTGTGTTGCTCGTCCAGGATGGATTGTTGCGTCCTGATCTCTTCCAGTTCTGCTTGCAAGTTTGCACAATGCAGAGAATCCTCGCTACGTGCCATTTTTGATGTGGAGCTATGGTATGCAGGGGGACTGCGTGCATTAGGAGGCGGTTTGAGGGTAGATTCGAATGGGCCCGAATAGGCGGGAATAAATATTATGGAGTTAATGTAATGATCTGTCCAGTCTGTACAACTAGCAAAGGAGTAGCTCGGGCCGGGTGGTTGGCAGAAGCTTTGGGTGGGTAAAGGAGCTATTAAGCTAGTGAATACTCGTTGCTGTGATAAGAGGTAAATGAGGGCGTGAAAGGCGGCAGAGCAGCTGAGACAAGGCTGTATATTTCTGGACCGAGCAGCTGCTAGCTTGTGAAAGCAGAGATTGAAAGTGTTAAACAAGAAATGAGAAATACTTAAGCAGTGCAATACCGAAGTAACAGTAGAGCGAGCAGGCGGATGATTCGCTTGAGTTTTCAGGTCGATCAAGGAGTGGACCGCGCGCGTGCCAAGGTATTTCCTTCTCACAGAGTCTGCAGTGCAAAATGAGTATTGCTGGGTGCTGAGATAAAGGTGAAGAGGGGTTATTATAATCTGGAGCGGGAGTGAATCGAGGGAAGGATGATTCACGGGAAGGGCGTTGAGCTGAAGAGGATCACACAATCCGATCCCATATCTAATTCCGCCGGAAGTTGGATGACTGATGCTACTTGATGGAAAAGAATTCTGAGCATCTGCGCTGAGCTTGCAGGGGGTCGTCCTGGGTGTTGGGTACATTTTTCCATCACACACTTTTTTAACAGAGTTTTGCGAGGCACTGCTGATATGAACAGTTTTCATGGAATGAGTTGATGGCTGTCAACGACGTTATGTCTTAGAACGCCCATCGGTCTTCCACATGCGCCATTGGCTCTACTGTCTGCCTCTTTGTTTAAGTTACGGAGAATGTGGTAGAACTGAATATCTTCAAAACTTTGAAGGAGGAGTTTGTTGCAGTGTATGACCTGTTGGAGATTGGTGTTTGGTGAGCTCTAGTTTTGAACCATTAGGCGGATGATTATTGAAGAGTCCCCAAATATCATTGCCCTCCTGATTCCCAAATTTTTCAATTGAAGGAGACCTTGATATAAGGCCAGAGCCTCAGCACTATTATTCGTTCTTTTCCCTAGACTCCATTCATAGCTAAGAATGGTATCCCCTATTTCATCCACGATTAGCCCTCCTGCTCCAGCTTGGCCTGGATTCGATTTTGAGGCTCCATCAAAATAGAGCGATTTACAATTGCTACTCTGAACCCAAGTCTTAAAGTCTTGTTCTGAGAGTCTGATTTCCCAAGTTCTGGTTTGAGTTTGATTTAGCCTGCCTTTTATTGGAACCCCTTGAATTTGGCCTTGCCTTTCCAAAATGTAACTGATGATGTTTCTTTACTCCACTGTGAATTCTATTGCTTGGATTTTCCCTGTAGTTTTAATTGTGATTGCCTCCTGGGCCAGGCTTTGCGCTTTATTACATGTGATTCGAACATTTGGAGCTTTTTTTTTTTTTTTTTTTTTTTTTTTTTCTTCTGTTTCAGGACAGCCATATTCTCCATAGCAGTGTGTGTGGAATGGTATCCCAAACTCTCTTCACAAGTCTGCTCCGCTTTTCTTTCCACGGGCAGCTTTTCCTCCAAACATAAATTGCCTCAGCTATGCTTTGCTGAGTCTGCCAAGTTATATTGCCAAGGGAGGACATTTGATTCCAACATTCTCTGGAAAAGGGACAGTCTATAAATAGATGAAACATTTTTTCTTCAGCGGTACAGCAGTTGGGGCATCTTGATGGGCCATTGATCCCTCTTTTACTTAAATTCTCTATGGTAAGAACTTTACCTTTTAAGAGGAGCCATATAAAAAATTTTATTTTTGGTATAGCCTCTGAATTCCAAGTTATTTTCTAATGATTCCACAAGGGCATCTGGAAGGTGTTGTTGCTAATGTAATGGTGACCTGACTTTATGGTGTAAGTAGATCCTGAGGGGTCCCAACGGAGACCATCGATTTCATCTTTTTTGACAGGTGCCCTGTTATGGAGATGTGCTTTGAAGGCATTGAAGCTGGCTTCTAGGAATGCCGGGATCTCCGGGAAGGCCCATCCCATCCAGGCATGAGATCTTAGGTCCCAGTTAGAGATTTGTCCAAGACTGTGAATGCCTTTGCTGTTGAGAAGAAGAATAATCGGAATTGCTTCTTCAATGGTGTTCAATGGGTGAAGCCCCATAATCCTATCTGTGGCGAAATTGATGCTGTCCCCTGCCCCAGGATTTTTCGAAGTATTTTGCTTGAGGATGTGAACTACTTTCTTGCATAAATGCCAAATTTTGGATGAGTCTCTGTTTGGTATGCTATCATCAAGAAGCTTTTGTCTGGGAGAATTGACGTATTTGGTTTCCATGACTTCTTTCCACCATGCTGTGGATCCAGTGATTAGCCTCCAAACCATTTTCACCCCAAATGCAAGGTTGAGAGTTCTTGAGGCTCTAATTCCTAGACCTCTCTATCCTGAGACTGAATTACATTTTTCTAGTTTACTAAGTTGAACCTGCTCTTTTCTTTCTTTCCCCCTTGCCATAGAAAATGTCGGAGAGCTACTTCCAATTTATGATGGAAAATAGCAGGAGCCTGATAGAGAGTGAATCGATAAAGAGGTAGGGAAGTTATACCTGAATTGAGGAGGATAAGCCTACCTGCCGGATTGAGCCAGAGAGTTCCCCATTGCTAGACTTTTCTTTTAACTTTGTCTATAATCTCATTCCATGTCTCCGCTTTTAAAGGCCCCAAACTCACAGGCATACCTAAGTAAGAGAAGTGCTCCCATTTCATTTTGTATGTGACTCCAAATATGTTGGCAAGACTGTGGGCCACTTGATTGGTTATATTCCAACCATATACACAACTTTTGTGAAAGTTAACAGCTCCTCTTGAGTAGTCCATATATTGGTTGAGAAGGGTCTTGAAGCGCCTTGCTATAGTGGTCGAGGCTCCCCCAATCAAGAGAGTATCATTAGAAAATTGAGAGTGGTTGATGTTTTTGACTATATTCCCATATTTAATTCCAGTTATGAGGTCAACTCTTCTATTGTGGTCCAAGGCTTTGCTGAATGATTCTGCCATGAGAATGAATAGGTAAGCGGATAGAGGGCAGCCTTGTCTAATTCCTCTAGAGGACTGGAAAGCTTTGCATGGGCGGCCATTGATCAGGGGGGATATCCAGGGTCCAGATATACAGGCAGCTATGGTGTTGATGAAGGAGGAATCAAAGCCCATTTTTCTTAGAACAACAAATAAAAAGGAGTGTCTTACCCGATCAAAGGCATTAGCTAGATCGAGTTTGAGCACGAATCTTTTTTCTTGTCTTGAAAGACTTGAGTGAATGGATTCTTGAACCAAGATTATGGAGTCATGAATCTGTCTATTGGAAATAAATCCGCCTTGATTTTCAGATATTAGAGACGGGAGGAGAGGCTTGAGTCTTGTGGCTAGGATTTTCGTAAATATCTTGTAAGAAGAATTGCATAAGGATATTGGCTGAAATCTGGAGAATGAGGTAGGCCTGTTCTCTTTGGGAATGAGAGCGAGGAAGGTAGAGTTGGTGAAGCCTCCCATTTTCCCTTTTCTTTGCACCCCTCTTAGCATTTTTGTAAGATCCTTCTTGATAGTATTCCCTATAGAAGTTGATGGGGAATCCATCTAGTCCAGGTGCTTTATCTGGTTGCAATGTCCAGATTGTTCTGCTGATCTCTTCCTCTTCGATTTCACGATTTAGAGTATCGTTTAAATCCTTAGTGATGCCTTTGGGAAGGTATTGGAGCAAACCTGAATAATCTTCCTCTTCTTGGCTTTCAGTGAGAAGATCCTTGTAATGGGAGGAAGCAACCTTTTTTATATCTTCTTGATTGCTGTGTTTATTGCCTTCGCTGTCAATAATGGAGCTGACGTTGTTCCTTGTTCTCCTAACAGTGGCTTGTTTGTGAAAATAGGCTGTATTTTTATCCCCTCCCTTCAGCCATAGTTGCCTAGATTTGATCCTCCATTTAATCTCTTCCTCTCTGTTGATATACATAAGCTATCCCTGAAGATCGTATTCTTGAGTTTT
>APFE030961153.1:28674-40936 GCA_000404065.3 Pinus taeda
ATGGACAAATATCTCCATTGGTATGAGGCCTTTTGGGGTAAGTCCAAAAGCAAATCCATGAGGGCTTAGGCCCAAAGTGGACAATATCATATCATTGTGGAGATATGTGGTGTTCGGAATCCTTACAGTTTTGAATTGGTGGGAGAGCCCATGGTCCTCTATTTGGGTCTGCACTTTTTCCAAAGCTTTCTTTAATTTTTTTTTTTGTCTCCTCTGGCTCCTGATAGCTGTTTTTAGCCCATTCCTTGAGTGCTCTTCTGACATTCCTGATTTTGGTCTCCCAAATATAGCTGGGTGACCCCTCTATGTGCTGTCTCTAGGCCGTTTTAACAATTGTTCTAACCGAAGGATTATGAACCCATAACGGGCTGAACTTGAAAGGAATCGGTCCTAAGGAGTGCTGAGGCTCCAGCGTAAGAAGGATAGGGTAGTGATCAGAGGCAGAGGAGTTGAGTATGTTATTGTACCCGACAACAAAGGTGGAGAGGAGTGATATGTTAACCAAAAATCTGTCCAAGCACTCCATGATGTTGCCAGCTCCCAATCTTCGATTGCTCCAAGTATATCTTCGATTTTTGGGTATGATGTACACCATCTCGTTCTCCTGCATTATTGCCTCCAGTTGGTTTCTAAAAGGGTCATGAATGAAGTTTCCGCCTCTTTTTTCATTAGTGTGGAGTATCAGATTGAAATCTCCAGCTATTATGATATTGGTGGTATGTTCGCTCTCAATGCTTTCCCTTAACTCATTCCAACAAAGCTCCTTTTCCCTGTATTGGTTGGGTACATAGACATTATATATGATTAGACTTCTGTCCTCCTTTTTGCTGTCCAGTTTGGTCCTGATCCAGTTTTGATTGATGGTAGCTGAATCACAATTCCAGTGCTGACTATTCCAAATGGTAACTATTCCTCCTGAAGCTCCTCTGGAGCTACTGACGACACCTAAGTATTGCTTTTGGGTATCAATGATTTTGTTCATTTCTTGCTGATTTTGTTTGGTCTCTTGGACCAGCAGTATTTCAGGTCTTTCATTGAAGAGGAGATCTCTCAGGGCTGTTATTTTGGAGGGGTGCCCCAAACCCCTATTGTTCCATGAAAGAACTTTCATCATGGTGCATTGGCCATACGGAGAGGTGCTCGCCTCTCAGGATCTTTCCCTGCTGCTTCTTTTTCCTAATGTCCAATTATAAAGGATTCCATTGGAGTTTGAAATCCCAGCGCTATATCCTTCTGGGTACTTTCTTCTTGATGCTGCTTGGCTGATTTCCTTCCTGGGCCTGGCTTCTTATGAAAATCACTTGTAGTTCCCATCTCTTTAAAGGAACTTCTGGTAGATCTGGAAGGACGGGCCTCCTGGGAGGGCTGAGAGGAAGTCAAAGGGATCAGGGGAGGATCTGGTAGATCCGAAGAGGGAGGATCAGGCAGAGGGTCTTCCGAAGCAAGAACAAGAAAGGGATTCGATGATGAAGGGATTGGCGGATCTTGGGAGAGACCAGACGGAAAAGAGGTAGGGGAATGAGGGCATTGGGTGGACGATCCAGGAATGTCAGGATTTGGAACAGGTTTAGAGGGGGGGTTTGATTTCTTTTTTTTAACAGGCTCCCAATGTCCATCTTGTTCATTGTTCTCAAGATTAGTCACCTTAGTGCATCTATTGGCAAAATGCCCATATTCATGACATACCTTGCATTTGAATGGGATCTGCTCATAATCCAGCTGTTGAATGTGGCTCCAGTCATCCACCTTTAACTTGATGGTTTCAGGCAATCCTTTCCCTAGATCCACCTCCACGCATATCCTCGCACAGGCCTGCATGTTGTCCTTAGGTTCGCTTCTATCGATGTATTTTCCAACCGCATTGCCTATTGCCTTGACCGAATCATCTCCCCAACAATGCAGCGGCAGGTGGGGGAGGCGAACCTAGACTGGGACCGCGTTGGGAATGTCCAACTCCGGATCGAAGTCAGGAGTCCATTTGTTAAGATAAAGACCTCGAGAGTCCATGAAGTAAGGTCCGTTTCTGAAGATGAGGTCCTTGTCCGCTTTGGATTCAAAATGAAAGGTGTAGTAGCCTTTCCCACAAAATCGTATTGATATTTTACCGGGGATTATATCAGACCAGTTCCGCTCCACCCATCTTTGCACTGTTCTTGGTGAGGGCCATAGTCCAGTGAATTTCCCTATGAGTCCTTTTTCAGCTAGAGATAAGGCTGCCATGCGAGGAAGGGTTGGCGGCAGCTGAACTTCTTGAAGTATGTCTAGTTTCTTAACAAATTTCGAAGTTGCAGGCTTGGGGCGGGGGGGAGGAAGGGATTTGACTAGATCTGAGAAAGCTTTCTCAGAGTCCCCATGAGAAAAATTTGGATGGGCCATGGCTGAGGCCAAGGCCTAGATTGATGCTGGTCAGGCCTCAAGGCCCCGAGGCCGGGGACGCCGGCGGCTGTGCAGCTCCAAACTGATCTGCTCCTCTTCGCACAGCTCCTAGGTTGCGCTGATATCTGTAATTTTCAGGATCGTATGATATTTTAATCGACATGGACTGGTCGGAAAAACATTGGTCTCTCATTAAGTGTAAAATTAAAACTATTAACTATATGGACGAAAAATGAAAGAGATAGGAAATTTAGGGAATAATAAGACCCTTAAAGTTGAGTCCGGTGACAACCTCCCAATTGGCCAAGTGTATCCGGAAAGGATGCCAGATTTATGCAATACAAATAAGGGATCCTAATTCTAAATAAAAGTTTATCGCCTTCAAAACTATACTGGTAGTGTATAATTTTCCGGATGCATTTCCTGAAGAAATTCCGTGACTTCTGCCAAAAAGAGATATAGATTTCACCATTGAATTAATACCAGGGGATGATCCGGTATCTTGAGCCCCTTATTGCATGAGTATACCGAAGTTAACGGAACTAAAAATGTAGTTATAAGAACTATTTGACAAAAAAAATATTCGATCAAGTGTATCACATTAGGGAGCCCCGGTACTTTTTGTTAAAGAGAAAGACGGAACCCTGCGAATGTGTATGGATTACTATCAACTAAATAAGTTAACCATAAAAAACAAGTATCCACTACCTCGTATAGACGAGCGGTTTGATCAAGTGAAGGGCGCAACAGTGTTTTCAAAAATCGACCTTTACTCGGGGTATCATCAAATTAGAATCAAGGAAGAGGATATAGCAAAAACAACCTTCAGAACTTGATATGGGCATGATGAGTTCATTGTGCTGCAGTTCGGATTAACCAATACACTTGCAAATTTCATGTGCCTTATGAACAATATATTCCATTAATATTTGGATACATTTGTGTTAATTTTTATCAATGATATACTAATTTACTCTCGAATGGTAGAAGAGCATAAAAAACGCCTCCATATTGTCTTGCAAGTTTTAAGGAAACACCAACTATATGCCAAGTACAACAAATGTGATTTCTTTAAAGAACAAATCCAATATCTTGGCCATGTCATTACTAAAGATGGAATAGCCATGGACCCAAAAAAGATAAATACCATAATGGTGTGGCTGATACCAAAAGATGTGGCTGATATAAGGTCATTTATGGGTCTCGCTGGATACTACAGGCGATTCATTGAAGGATTTTCCATGGTAGCCTATTCTATTGCTTCGCTACAAAAAAAATGAAAGGATTTTAAGTGGAGCATAGAGTGCCAAAAGAGTTGTGACCAGTGTAAACATTTACTCACCACCACAGCCATTTTAAGCATTGCTGATCCAAATAAAGATCACGTGGTTTGTACGGATGCTAGCAAGGAGGGCGTAGGTGGCATACTAATACAGGAAGGCAAGGTCGTTGCTTATGAGTTAGAGGAGTTGAATTCTCATAGGCCTATCTTATATATATATATACACACACACACATAAAGATCATATAACTGATTTATGTTTTGATTTCATGAATTGACTAAAGTTCTATTCTAGCATACAGGTCGAATTGGAAGGCGAGTTCCTAGTCGGACCAATGGGTATCCTCGATCGGAGAGAAGTAATGCTATGGAAACGAGTTATTACCCAAGTTAAAGTACAATGGCAACATTTTTGGACAGAGGAGGCTACCTGGGAAAATGAACAGACTATGAGGGAGATTTTTCTTAAGTTATTTCTAATAAAAGAACATCGGGACGATGTTCAATATTAGGGGGGGAGATGTGATGTCCTTCGTAAATGTAAATATATATTTACCGCATTTAAAACAAACTCAATACTGATTAAGTTTATATAATTAGTTAATTTTGATTAAAATGCATGAAAAGTGGAATGTCAAAATGATGGCAGTAATTGTTTGATTAAAGTTCAATGAGAATGAATTGTTTAAAGTGTGATAGTTTTATTTCTCAAACAGTCAGGCTCGGCGGTTACCCAGCCCTAACTACTTCCTTGAGAAATTTATTCCAAGGAAGGAATTAAGAGGATGGAGGCATCTGAGATCTAGAGAGGAAAAAGAGGAGTAGATGGAGAGATATTAGAAAAGAGATTAACTGTGATGTAGCTTAGGGGGAGACTTAAGTGAAACAGTGCAGGTCTCACCTTTGGAGGCAAGACAAACAAAGAATTAAACCAGTTCAACGCAAGACAGATCAGTATAATATGTAAATCCTAATTACTTAGTCATATGATTTATCTTCTAATTAGCATGATGGATATGTTTTTAAGTAGACTATTTACTATTAAATTATAGACCTAGTAGTTGAGAAAGGATTGTGTGTGAACCTATAGATAATGAAATTATTTAATGTTAATTCATAGAGACACGGTTGGGAGGCAAGATAAACAAAGAATTAAACCAGTTAAATTGGAATATAAGCTAGACATATAAGTAAAATATGGAAATTCTAGCTACTTAGTCATATGATTTATCTTCTAAGTAGCATGATGGATATGTTTTTAAGTAAACTATTTACTATTAAATTATAGACCCAGTAGTTAAGAAAGGATTGTGTGTGAACCTGTAGATAATAGAATTATTTACTATTAATTCATAAAGATAGTAAAAGAAGTAAAGATGGTGAACTTGTAGATAACAAAATTATTTACTGTTAATTCATAGAGACAGTGAATGAAGTAAAGATAGTAAACCTGTAAATAAATGGAAATTATCTACTGTTAAATTCATGAAGACAGTAAATGAAGTAAAGCCTGTAACCTGTGGATAAGGGAAATTATTTACTACTATTTCTTAGAGATAGTAAATAAAGTAAAGGCGGTGTTAAATCAGGATTATCTACCGGTAAGTCACAAATTAGTAGATGAAAAAAGGATTATAAGTAACCAGTAGCTAAGGTATGTGCCAAATAGTTATTATTGTTGTTCCACTATGTAGTTAGAAAGAATGCAAACAAATGCTACCATTATCCAAATCTGTTGAGTACAGCGTACGGAACGAGGGTTCGTTTCCAGAACAAGAAAATAACTAACCCTCAGAGAAAGGAAGATAGAATGGAGGTTTTCAAGCACCAACTTAGCTCGAAGAGGGGAGAGACAGAAACTATATTTAACTAAACGTTATACTTAAAAAAGAATATTTCCAACCAAGAAAGTAAATGTAAGATACATCGTTAAAGGAGACGATCACAACAAATTAGTAACCAATGAAAAGGCCATAAACAACATCTTGTAAGTTAATGAAACTAGCGATTGTCCCAAAAGGTACAAAAAGAGGCCGATAGGATTATTAAATTGAAATTGTTGAATTTTTGTAGAAGAATTAATTAGTTTGTGGAAAACCTTGTTTTCTTGGACCGGGTCATTGTGTAATTATCCTTCTAAACGCTCTTTGTCCTTTGATAAAATAATCAGAACACTGTTTTCAAATTTCCATAGATTTCCTCTCGCAGTAAATTTCAAATACAAAATCAAATTACAAAGTATATTGCTTTGCCAAAAGAAATGATAAAAATAAAATACAACAGAATCAATGCTATTTGTGCTGAATTTATAAGTTTACAACAAAGAAAATTTGGCTTCCCTTGTCAGAGCTGAGTTATAAGTTTACAACAAAGAAAATTTGGCTTCCCTTGTCAGAGCTGAGTTGATTTGTGGCCTCACGATATCCAGCGGTCTATTTAAGGGTATTCAAGCTAAGTGTAACTTTGGGGATTGGAGTTGTTCTGCTCTAATATCAAAAAAGAAAAAGGTGTGTCGTTCTCTGAACCACGAAAGCTTCCATTACAAGATGAGTTAAGAAGTAAAAAATTACACCAAAAGAAATTGAAATAGGGAGAGCAGGCAAAGCCTTCTGACAGAAGGCCAACAGAATCAATGTTACACTGAGGCCTGCTATTATGGCAGGGTAGCATGCGTAAATTGTCATGTAATCATACATAGTTGCCCTTCCAACCAATACGCTGTAAAATATGAAATCACCCAATCCCAGTTTAATTGCACCAGATGCAGAAAGCCCAATCCCATCCTGTTGGTATGTATGTGTGTGTAGAATCTTCAATCCCATTTGGGTGCAGCCATCCCTCACTGTCACTATCAGTTTAGGTCAATAATCCTTGTAGTGTAGAAGGCAATGGCAAAGAACCCACTTGTTGATTAACATATGTGGAAGAAGCCCTCACTTGGTGATTTACATATGTGGAAGAAGTCCTCACCTGGTGATTTACGAGGGGAACTGATTCCTCTTCTGTTGGTGTCTCTGTGTCTCCATGAACACGACTCTCCTCCGCCTCCGCCTCCTCTGCAACAACTATTCTGAAACCCTGAATAGAATCCTCATGAGGTAGTGATGCAGAAGCAGAGGTAGTGCTCTCATCGCATCCTGAATTCGAGGATTTCAATAACGCAGATCTCGAACCTGAACTTGCTAGTTTCTCCAAATGTTTCACATCTGTTGTTACGGGAGGGCTTTTTCTAATATTTGCCCGGATGGAGGAAGGGAGGGGTTTATCAAAGCTTCTTCTCCTTATTCACTTTCAGTAGCTAGAGGGCGACTGCGAGGAAGAAGCGCATTTTGATTTTCACGCCCGGGGACTGCGATGTGGGGTTTTCTCGTAACAGGGCGAGCCTCGTAAATTAAAGCAGGGATTTCCTCATCTCTTGAAATAGTGAGCTCTACCAAAATTTTGAGAGGGCCAAATCGGCAATAAGATCATACACTGCCATTGCAACAAGCAGCACCCACGAAGTCCATTCGGGAATCATAGTAAACCAGAATGCAACAAGCATGCCTATGAGTACCAAGTAACCCTGGGTGAAAATTATGGTCACTTTGCACAGGAAAACAAAAAACACCCCACAACAACAAAATTAAAAAGCACAACCCCAAAAGTAAAACAGTCAATGGGTACAAAGAGAGCTTGCACCAGAAGCACGACCACGCCCCCACCCATATAACCCAGCACAACGAATGCTGCAAAACCCATATAAAAACGAAGAAACTTTCCCGAATCGATTCCAATAGAGACTCCAATGAACCGTCCAACCGAAGTGAATTGCCCCACCCTACGCCTGGAATATCTTACACCTGTTTATTATCCCCGCCGAGGTCATCCAATCTCTATTGCTGAAGGGCGCCCCTTGTAATAATTAATGCAGGTCCTCTGATGCTACGTTGAACTAGGATAGCTTTGCCTATCACAATGATAGTAGGAGGGAAATTTGTGCTTATTACAACAGAATGCCGCGGGCTGGAGGCCGCAAGCCATTGCAGGAAAACGGTGTGAAAATGTCGTTTCAAGAGGGCATTGTCGCCTTAGATGCGTCCACAATACACTATCTACTTGATTTCGTCGTAGAATTCACACATCGTCTTCATTTTTACCTCTAAACCTCAAAGATTGCTCTAAAACCAGTAAATACCATCTGTATTCCAAGACTTCGAAGGGATTAAGAGATATAATTGTAAAATTATGCATACCAGAAAAACAGTCGTTCAGGCAGATTATAGCACCAATCTTTATCGAAATTGTGCCGAAACGAGCCAAAAATGCACAAATTTCTGGCAAATTTGCACCAGAGCTTGTTGAACCCACACAACCTTGGCGCTCCAGGACCGAATTAGCAGCAGAAATGGTCGAATTTGCGATTCGAAGTATTTTGAGGATTTCATGGAGGATTGAAATGAAAGAAAACATCGATTTGCAGGAGGCTACCCTCTTTCTGGCGACAATTTTCGGATGTTTATTTTAATAACCTTCTTTTGACGTTTTTTAACCTGCAAAAGTGCACCAAGGACGGTGATGTGTGAAATGAGCTGTCAATTATATTTACTTTATAAATAAAATGGTGAGGTGTTAATAGGAGATATTATCTTCAGCATGGGTGTGATCACCCACGGATTTCAACCCGTTAGAAAACCCCACGTCATTAGCGAATTGAGGACAGAGCTCTGCGCTTTTCGATTAAGT
Source organism: Pinus taeda (assembly GCA_000404065.3). Classification (NCBI taxonomy): domain Eukaryota; kingdom Viridiplantae; phylum Streptophyta; class Pinopsida; order Pinales; family Pinaceae; genus Pinus; species Pinus taeda. The sequence continues at coordinate 37,058 of APFE030961153.1, forward strand.
GTTTTTCTGTCAGCAAATTCCACCTTAACCACCTTGTTAGGTTGACATGATTCGTTTTTGCATAACACGGCCAGGTTCAATGCACAGTGGAGGTGAAAAGAAATCCATTGATATTTGGAAAAAGCAGTTAAAGTGCAAATCAACGGTTGAAAGTGTCTTCCATTGATCCAACGGAGCAGGGTAAAAGTGTTGACGATTGTTGATGCATAGGAAGACCTATCGGCCTAAAAATATAGCGCCACATTTCGAAAGTAAAGAACATACCATATTACAAGATTTTAAATACACTGAGTAATAACTATACAAATTCCTGAGGAGAAACAACGATAAATGATATATATTAAAACCGAAAGACCGTCGATACAACACACATACCTACACAAAGGTGGAATAGATAGGCACCATAGAGAAGACTCCCCAACAGCGAGACCGCCATTCTAGGGCAGCCGACCACCCAATTCATAGAAAATTAATTAAGACAGTGTACCATCTCTCAGGATTATGTAATTCCAAATTTATAACTATTCAATACGAAATTTAATTACCTTGGAGTGAATGAACTCAATGACATAAGGTGAGGTGATTAGACTGTGAATTAAAATATACAGCATCTACTTTATTGAATCAGTTTACCATAAGGTGATTAGACCTTAATATCTGTGAATTAAAATATACAACATCTACTTTATTGAATCAATTTACCACGGTACTGATAAAGATCTGTACACTTAGATTGGTTGTAGTTGGGAGTTTTATAAACTGTATAATGATTTGATATCCTTATTGGATTATTTATATAATAAAGATTTTTGTTTATTTATTTATTTTGGTTATGTGACAGATCCAAAGTTAAAGATCGATCTACGCTTGTTTGGTTATTATTTATAATTAATTATTAAATATAATTATTAATTTTATGTTTCTTATTTTATTATTTTTATTTTATTTTATTTTTATCAAGTAAATATGTTAAAGATTACAACATCTCTACCATACTGGGACCAATTGTTTACATAGGAGTTAAATTTACTTATAAACTTCAAATAGAAATAATTTTTTTAATAAAAAGTGAATTGGGTGATGGAATCTTGGATAAAATATATATTACAATATTATATCGTACTCAGTATTTATTACCACCCCATCCAATAAAAAGTGGCGGGTGAAGGAAAATACGAATAATGTAATATTATTACATCTTACCTAACATTTCCAGTCACACCCTAGCCTAAATATTACATTTTTCTCAATATTCCGCCTCACCATTGCTAATTTTATAGTTGAGTTTGTTTACTTTTAAATTTCAAATATAAAGAAATATTACAATAATAAGTGGACCTATTGAAGGGAAATTTTGTGTAAAATGTAATATTGTAGTTTTATATTTCACCCAATATAACCTAGTAAAAAGTGGATTAAGGTAGGAAAAAATATTAGATAAAATGTAATAATTACATTTTTCCTAATATTTCCTCCACCTCTGATTATACCTAGACAAATGGCCAACACGAACATATTATAAAAAAGTTTTACCTTTATAGGCTACATGGATTCAACCCAATTTTCTAAAGCTAATTATGTATTTAAATATAACATCAAACTAAGATAGATCTAGGCTAGTTTACTTTCCTCCTTAAATAGGGTATATTCCACATGAATATCATGGGTGAATACCATAGGTCTTTTTTTTATAGGTTTTTTGTTGTTGTTATTTTATTTTATTTTCAACAATTTAAAATGTTTACATTACATTACGTTAAGTTACACATTTAGCATACTATTGGTATTAGATGTCAGGTCATTTTTTTTGTATGTAAAATGAAAATGAAAATTGAAGTATTTTATTGATGGTGGACATTAAATTTTAAAGTAATATTTTTAACTTTACACACAACATCTATCTGATATACATATTAATTTAATGTAACTTTACATGACAATATCTCCCTCATATACTAACCACAAAAAATATATTATTTTTAATGGAAATAGTTTTAATAATAATATATATAATGATTTCTCATAAATTTATTAAAATTAAAGTTTTTTAATTAAGAACCTTAATATTATTTTTAATAATTATTATTTTTATAAATTAAAAATTAGTTGACTATTCAAAATTTCAAAGACATTTTATAAAAACAAAAGTTTATCATTCTTTATAAATTACTAAGTAATTATTTTATGCAGTATAGTTTTATTTGATAACCATGATGAGTTAACTATAGTCAATGATATGAAGAAAGACCGATTTTAACGAAACAATTTAGTTTTACTTTTTGAAAGGACATTGCATAAGGATATTTAGTCCAACCTACTTCAATTAATTAATATGTTTATTAAAAAAATTGTCGATTAAAATGGTTTTAATTAGATTTTCAAAATAGCATAGCATACAAAAATGATCTTATTCGGACCATATTTTTTGAGATTGGGTGCTAGAGAATACCAAGAAAAACAATTTGCATATATTATTTCCATAGGGCAGTGGCCTTAGCATACTAAGAGTAATACAAAAAGAGACCTGAACTAATAGTAGCATTTCAAGGAGGGGGATGAGGGGGCATTATAGGGGAGCTGCAAAGTAACCAACACAATCATGAATGTGGAAGTCAATATGTTCCACCCGTGCTTCCAAGTTGTAGAGGTGGTCATTTGTGCATCATTGACTCCGTCAGAGGTTGTCCAACTACTCCAGAATTATATTTTGACTTAATTGAATATTACAAGATAGGCTACAATCTTATTACGATGTTCATACCTATGATCCCTGAAAATGTCAATGTTAAGTTGCATGTGCCGCAGTTGCTCTGCAATGGATTCCATGGAAGCAGGGGCCACCAGTTGGCCCAATGAACTAACTAGAGAAATTACGTCAACATCCTTTGTTTCCTGGCTAGTTGAGTTGGCAGAGGACGAATAATGACTTGGCTCGGGATGCCTAGCCTAGGCATGTTGTCCCCTCCCGTGGTGAGGAAGACCCCATTGCTGTGGCATGTTGTGTGTAACAGTGGTTGATGGCCTGTTATTGGGGGAGCCCACAAAGATATCTTGAGTGAACCCACAAAACACAAACTTTCCTAATACCACGAACCCATTGCCTCGAACAAGAATGAATCCCCACACCAACACCACAGTCAAAGGGGCGACGCAAGCAAGAGTTTACCTAGACTAGGTAATGAAGTAGAGGAGTTCCTAAATACAACCCCAAATGTTGACGCAAACAAACCACACAACCCCGATTACAAATGAAGAGACTATTATTATCTTTGGGCCAGAGAGGACACCCAAACCTAGAGCACAATTTACCAGAGATCAGAATGATACCCACGCACCTGAGAAGACAAGCAAGAGTCCTTGCAAATGGGAGTGGAACCAAAAGCAGGCGCAGGAGCGAAGAAGGCTTATAGCTAGTGAAGGCATGGAAACAATGCCATATTGCGGATGTCCAGGTGCCTGGATCCCAAGGGTAGACCAGGAGACATATCCCAGCCCACACCGAAAACTGTAGACATCTTCTACACTCCTCACTCATGGTCGAAAACCTAGTGAGGTGCCATAGACCTAGACTCAGACACTTCCACTTGTCTGCCAACCCAAATTTACACCCCAAACTTCCAAACTAAAGTGGACCGCTTAAAGAGGAAATTAATCCCTGCTTAAAAGAGAAACAAACCTCGATGACTTTTCACGAGACGCTTATACTTCAACATAAACACCCCATCGAATAAATATATTTATTAAATTAAATAAAAAAAAAAACATGGACTTTTTTGAATTTTTGTCACTATAAAATTTTTATAGTTTATACATGAGATTGTCACTTAAAATTACCCTATTTTAAATATGAACATGTTTAAAACACAAACTTTAATAAAT
>APFE030961153.1:41477-60049 GCA_000404065.3 Pinus taeda
TTGAAATTTAAATTTATTTCAAAATTTAGAATATTGTTGCAAATTAATTTTTGGCCGGGCACGATCGGATTTGCATATGGATCACCATTAGTTCAACATTAATGCAATTTATAATGTTTAATTTTGAAAAATAAATTTTTAATTTTCAATTTATTTAAAACACTAATTTTGAAACATTTGATGGCATCATAGCTTGAAGGTTTTATTACAGCCTTTGTACAAGATAATGTTTTGTGGATAACTAACCCACATATTTTATGCCATAATTAATGGACATGGTTGCAATATTCATGCATTATTTTTAGATAATGTGTATTGTTTTTTTGTTGTTAAGCTTAGAAGGAAGTAAATAACAAATTTCTTCCTCTTTTCATCATATGGGCGAATATCCAATATCTTTGAGGACAAGAAATTAGACATCAACCACACTTTTTGTCGCATTTGTGCTGTCTATTTGGAATATGCTAAACAATCCAGGAGAACTCCAGATACCCGGGGTTTGATTCCAGAAAGATTAATGATGCCCCCACCAACAAGATACTTTGATGGGGCTTCACAACAGAGAAAATGTGGATGTGGGATGGTTATTGGCATCAGACATTGTGAGGAATATCACTTCTATTTGTTAGGAGGAAGAGGCACAAACATAAAGTCTGAGATTATTAGCCTGTGGGGATTGTTACAAAATGCAAGGTGACTCTAGATTGAAAACATTTCTATCCTGGGGGACTTGAAATGTGTCATCGATTGGATTAGTGGCAGGGAAAACATAGGCACTCCTAATTTAGGAAATTGGATTTAGTGCATTAAAACCATAAAGAGGACCTTCAATAACATCAATTTCACCCATGTATGCAAGGAATTCAACTATGTGGCAGATGGACTGTTGAAAAAGGGTTTGGTGGTGGCACCTGGATCCATACATTATTCTCATTGGAAATGTGGCATCCTTTAGGTGGAAGGTCTCCTTCCAACCCAATAAGGAAAATACAAGGAATGTGGAAAATATGTCATATTTAGCCATGCTCTGTGGTAGATAGATAATAGTACATATGTAGTTGAAGCTATAAATAGAAACTAGACAATAGTTAGATGATAGCCATCTGAAAATAGCACAATCAACATTCTACGATTCAAGCAGTATGTGATGTTATTATTGATGTGAAAAACTTTATCACGAGGCTATATGTTTTTGACCTATAATGTTTTGATCCAATCTAATTACGAATATGTACTGGATTTTTGTTTTAAATGAAAACCAAGCGTTTAAAAAAATAACAGATTTACTAGTAGTTACTTCCCACCATACTTTAAGCAAGTTTTTGCTTAAAAATATGGCTAGGAATAAGTTGTACATAAATATATTTACCAAGAGTTACTTCTCATTATTATTTATGTTTTCCTCAACACTTTTTTATCCTCGAAAGGAATATTAGACTTTATTCGTTAAGAAAAAAGTGTGCAAAATCTAAGAGTCCCAATGGAGTTACATGGCTATATCAGAACATTGAAATCCATCAGAAATTTAATGCAAGAGAAAAAACTACAGATTTTCATAGTTGGAACAACTATAGAAAGAAAGAAACATCTAAGAAGTGCATAAACAACAAAGAGCCAGTTATAAAAAAATCCCCTGCACACAGAAAGGCAGGAAATAAACAAGAAGGCAGGATAAGCTACAAGGAGCTATGATCATTAGAATTCTAAGAGAAGATGACCAGAGGGGATATGCAGTCGACCTTTGTTTAGAAGATGGATGCCTTGAATTTTTCCAAAGAAAATGGTCCCTCCTTCCTCCATAAGTCCTTTTTTGTACAGAGTTCCACCCTACCTATTAAACTCTCTATAAATGTGACTGAAGGAGAGATTGTTGAAATTATGTTTGAGAGAGCTAATTCTAGCCATCCAAGAGTTAAGAAGGAGAGACTGGAGGTTGTTATTGCCATTCATCTAGTTTATTACAACTCTTGAGTCCTCATAGAATTGCAAGGTGATAACATTGAAGGTAATAATACCAAGAAGGAGAACCCAACACATTATAACTTCTTTTGTGTTGGTTCCTTCTCCAATGTTGAGCCAAATGTTATACGTAATATTTTCTGGTAACACCAAGTATGCTCCACCTCCACAAGTATCACCTTGATGTGCACCATCAATAAAATGAATTAAATCAACCATGGGGCCAGGTGGAAAGGATAGATTATGAGCCTTATGGATCAGTCACTTGGGAACATGATCAAAGAAAAGCTTGAGTATCCATGGTCTGTTCCTCGATGAGCTGTAGAATTGACCTTCAAACAACAGTTTATTTTAAGCTTTCCAAATACCTCACACCATAAACATGGGCAAGGCTTTTAGTCTACCCATGTATTGGTCCCACCACCTGAGGCAGGTTTCTAAGAAAATTTTTAGACCACCATTCATAATATTTAGAAAACAAAGGATCTCCTGCCACAAAGTTGTAGCACATTCACAATTAAAGAAAATATGTTTGGTTGACTCAAGTCCTTTCAGGAGCAAGACAAAGATATTTGGACCATTAAATCCCCATTAGATTAAATTTTCCCAGTTCATAATTCAGTTTTTTATCACCGTCCATATGAAGCATATGATTTTGGGAGTAATATGCCACTTCCATAATTTATTAAACCACCATTTGTTTCTCGACTGAGTATGAGAAGAAGCAATTACCTCATACACTTTTTAGTAGAAACTTGGCCTGTAGAATGGTTCCTTTTCCAAACTAGGGAATCCTCCTTTGGAGAGAGTGTAAGGCCACTTAAAAGAATATTTGAGATGTAGTAGTCTCATTTATGGGCTAACTGATGCCAAATCAAAAGAGATATTTCTTTTGCCATTGCTATCATCAATTAGAGGCTTGAAAGCATCAGTAAGCCTGTATAGACCATGGTCATTGAATTGATTAATTAGTTCTAAGGATAGGAGATAAAATGATGATCCCCCTACAAAACAATATATCCCCAAGTTTATATTTTTCCATTACCCACATCCCATGCCAGCAAGGGCTTTATCCAGGGGAGGGAAAACAATAAAATTCTCCAAATATTTTAACCCTCAATTTTTTTCAAGGACTATTCAGATCACAACCACTCATAGAAGGGTTGTTGTTTTAGATATTTGTCAAATATTATTCTAATCCATAGGCTATTACCATTGATTACCCTCCACAGGCTTTTCATTTCTAGGGCTTGTCCAAGCTAGTTGATATTTTTGAAGCCCGATCCCCCTTCACTTTTTGGATGAGATAGAGTCTCCCATTTAGCGAAATGGGATAAACCACAATTTTTCTTGTTCCCCCAGAGGAAATGGAACATGGATTTTCTTATCCTATTTATGGTAGAATTTGCAACTTTGGATAGAGTAAACCAATAAACATGTATACTTTCAAGGACTGGCTTAACCCTTGGCATCCTTCTTCCTAGGGAGAGCCACATGTAATAACAATTATTAATACGATGCTCAATACACCTGTGCATCCATGACCAGTACTCCACCAGATAACATTTTTTCTTCAATCGATAACCAAGATAGGAAAATCCTTGTTCCAAAAGGGCCATTTTATAAGGCCAAAGTGAGATAATTGAATCAATGACATGATCTATCAAATTATGCTGGAAAAAGGAAGACTTACTTTGGTTGATCAACATTCTAGTGGCATAGAAGAAAGTGTTTAAAATCTCCCTATATGCTTCCCATTTGGAAACCAAACCATCACCAAAGATCAACACATCATCGACGAAAAGTAAGTGGGTAATAGAAAGTGCCTTTGAGAATTTTACCCCTTTTATACACCCTATAGACTTAGCTTGAGTAATTAGCCTACTTAAACCATCAATCATTAAGAGAAATAATTTAACAACCCTAGTGAAAATTCCATGTAATAAAAGTTAATAAAGGAAAAATAATAACCACGGTTGATGGGACATTTATTCCAAGCTGAATGTTTGGCAAGACATCATAGTGTGGGTGTTCATTTCGGTTAATATGGCTAAGGAAATTGGAAAAGGCAATGGCTAACACTTTGGAAAGGAAAAATGATATTTTTGGCACATTTATTTATAAAATTAATGGAAATTAGGAGAAAAAGGAGGTGAAAGGTCTCAGGTTGCATGTGAAGAGGAAAATCAAGGAAAATAATTGAAAATGAAGAAAATAGAGGCCTCATTAATAAAAAGGCTTCTAAGGATTAGTTCACATACTTTTTTAGTTCAGTTTTGGAGCTCTCTCTCTATTCTCTCTCTCTCATACTCTTGGATACTTAGAGTTTATTGGAGCACTCTTGGAGGAGTGTGGCATACTTGGAGTTTTGGAGAAATAATGCAAAGGAAGAGTAAGAAAGTGCAATAAGACATTGAGATCAACAAGTACAGTGGATTTTTCCTGCAGGTACTGAGTTGCATGTATGTTTTCCTTACTAGTTTTGGCATGATTGGGATATGCATGTGCAGTATTGGTCATGATCTATCACTGACATGGAGGATTGCCAGGATTGACAATGGATTTGCCTAGCCTTGCCATTTCCTGGATAGTCACGGTGTTGTGGATTTATTTATTTGTTTTCTGTTTGGTTCTCATGTTTCCCTTAGCTTAGGTTGAGTTATTAGTTCCTGGAAGCCCTGGTTGGACAAATGCTTTGGAAGCCCTGTAAACACTTTGGTTGAGTTACTAGTCCTGCAATCCTTGATTGGAAAAACACTCTAGAAGGCCTTGGTGGGTTGAGTTACTAGTCGTGGAAGCCCTAGTTGGATGAACGCTTTGGAAGCCCTGTGGTAGTTGTGTGTTGAATTACTAGTCCTAGAAGCGTTGGTTAGAAAAAACGCTCAGTAGCCTTGGAAGTCTTGGGTAGAGACCAATCTGATGATGGTTTTGTGACGTCTGACCGTGAGGTGGAATCACTGTTTTATGGGTTGAGATGGTTGGCCTTTGGAAGCCCTAGATGGTTTTAGATTGATGTGTTTTATGAGATCCCACATTCATGCTTGGAATATGGCACAAGGGTGAATGGTTGAAGAGAGATTTGGCTCGACTATTCTACGGTCGAGTGGAACATGGTAGTCCAAACCCAGGTTTGGATTTTGCATCATCAACATGAGGTTATTTCTCCTTTTATTTCTATGAGACTTAGTGGTTTGTATGTGGATTATATGGTTGTGATTTCCTTGGTATTTCTGTTTCTATTATGTTGGTTATGTATGTGTTTTATGACAGTAACTAGGTATGGATCTCATCATATTTTTACTTGTAAATGGATGGACAATGTATTTATGACCTAATGGGTGAAACTGCAACTAATGTGTTGAGGCATCAATGCTTCTTAGTGATTCTCAACTGAGTAGGAGATCCCTATGCTTAGACGTGTTATATACATCTGTAGATTACATATTTGTGATATGTTTGATGAAATTCCTGCCATGGCTATTAGGGGTCCAGTCAAGGGCTTGTTCAAGTATTTATACTTGCATCATTGTATCCTTGTTATCTTTTTGTTATGAAGTTGTCATTCAATTTTTGGTAGTGACATAGGATTTGGGTATGAAAATGTGACTCCAATCCCAGGGACGTTGGCACAACACTGAGACAAATAGTCCCTGTACGTTGGCATGTATTGTCATGAGAGCATCCAGAGCCTCCTAGACGTTGTCAGGCCCATAGCATGGGAGCGTCCAGGGGTCAAGTGGTTTAAAACCTTAATGGCACCCAGGGCCTGGTTACCAAAAAGGTTGGGATGGTTCTTAGGAGTCCTGTTGTTGATGTTGAAGGTCTATATAGTGTGTTTCCGTCGGTTCCACTTCTTTAATGTGAATTAGGAAGTTGAATCATATCATAGTAACTTCTCATCACATGCTCACCCTGGTTGGTCGATTACTTGGGTAGATGTGGTAGGGGGTTGTTACAGAGTGGCATCGGAGCATGGTTCACCCCTCGGTCTGGATGGGTTATGTGTTGGTCATGCATTCAAGTCGGTTGGATGTGTGTATCTTGTGTTGTAAGACGATGTTCTTATTGCATTTCTATGGTATGAGTCATGATTGTAGTGATGTTACCATGGAAATTTTATGGTGTTGTTTTCAAGTGTGTTGTTATGAGTGTGTGGTTAATTATGCATTACTTATGCATGTTAGTGTTCACATGTGTTCAAGTATACAGTGATGTAGTCATTGTTGTCATGCATGAGGTCATGGTATGTGTAATTGATATGGTTAGGCATTGATGATTGGACTCTAGCTAGAATGATGGGTACATGGTTATATGCTTATGTGTTATGTTTCTATATGTTGTCATTGTTATGTTATACATGTATTGCGCTGATTTGTCGATCTTGTAGATGAGCTCCTCGAACTATACTAAGGTACATTGGTTTATTGTGATTTGGTTTAGTTGACATGATATGCGTTGCAGGAAGAAATGTCATAGATGACTAGAAAGATGGTAGAATACAGTTCTCGAGACTCTCCCTATGGATCAGATTAGCAACATGATGTTGGGAACTCTTCTGAGTTGGCAGCCACATTAAGAATCTTAAAGGCAGAAATAAGGAGTTGTAAGGTAGACAATGACGGAATAATACAGGCACGAGAGAAACAAGAAGAGGTAAATGCAGTGATACTTCAGAGTTTGTCATATTTGTAGCGACATGGACCACTTCGGGTCAGTCATGAGTAGGAGATCATAATTAATGGGGCATATGGTAGTAGGTCTCTTGGTGGTCAAAGGTTGGATAGAGATGAGACAATGAGATAGAGTAGTTTGTTGGACACTCTAGATAGGAGAGGGGATGGGCATAGGTACTATTCAAGTTCTGGTTCATATGGGCACGTTGATCATCATCGTTATCATCCTTACATGAGAAGTGATAGGGGATACTTTTTGGATGCGTTTAAGAAAGAAAAACCACCTACCTTTGATGGAGACATGAAGAAATCATATGGTGTAGAGGCAAGGTTTCTTTGTATGAGGAATTTCTTCAAGTTACATGACTATTCAGAGAACATCAAAGCCATAATACCTACATTCATTCTCAAAGGTAAAGCATGAAATTGGTGGGAAGACGTGAATAATGTCATATGTATTCATGAGGAGGACTTGACTTGGAGTGAGTTCGAGAGGTTTTTTAGGAAGAAATACTTATGAGAGAGATACTTTGGTGACATGACAAAAGCGTTCTATGAGTTAAAGATGGGATCAATGACAGATGAGGAGTACACTAGCAGGTTCTTGGAGCTACTGAGGTATGTGCCTTACCTCAAGGAGGAGAAGTCCAAGATTAAAAGATTTATTAGTGGATTCTCAATTGCATTCAAAGACAAGATTGAGTTCGATGAGCCTAGATCATTGGAGAAGGAAATCTAAAAGCTAAAGCAATACTACGAACAATTGAAGCACAGATATGAGACTAAGACAGTCTAGAAAGGTGATGCAAAGAACAAAGGAAAATGGGACAAGAAGCAAGAAAGACCTCAAGGTATAGGTAACAAAGAGAATGTAGTACCATCTAATAAGTTCAATACATTAGAAAAAGGATAGGGATTTCGATTTGAGGGGCAGAATAGGGATACATGATGGAAGCCTATAGAGTGTTGGACTTGTGGAAAACATCATCGCAAGAGAGATTGTCTATAGAATTAAGGTGGTAGGCATCAGATATATAGTGCACAAGAGGCACATATTTTTGGGGATGTTGGTCAGAGAGTTCCTCATATCTATGTAGCGTTGGATAACAGATAGGCAAACCATCAGGAATCTATCATTGAGATGGACGGTAAGCTTTGTGATCAAGTTGTTTCTATTTGATTGACCTTGGATCTAATTATAGTTATCTTAGTCTTGACCTGGTGAATAAGTATGGTTTGAATAAAGAATTTCACACATAGTCTTGGTTAGTGCAGTTGGCTACAGGTACAAAGAAGTGAGTTCACCATTGGGTAAGAGCTTGTGAATTTGATTTGAATGGTATGCCTACCACAACACATTTTAATGTATTATCATTGGGATCATACAATATGTTGTTAGGCATGGATTGGTTGTACCTTCATAGAACCAAGGTGGAGTTTTATGAAAAAGCTATTGAGTGCTTGGATGAAAATGGAGAACTAAGAATCTTGCGGGGTAAGAAAAAAGAAACATCATTTAGGATGGTGACAACTATGCAAGAAATGCATAGTCACAAGAAAGAGCATGTGTTATTTGCAGTACACATATCTAGTGACAAAAGTAAGGAAGATGAGGATGAAGATGTTTTGAGCAGGTACCCAGTTCTATAGCAGTTTCAGGATGTATTTCTTGAGGACATTTCAAAGTTTCCACCTCACCAAGAAGTAGACTTTTCTATTGAGTTGGTGCCAAGGGCAGCTCCGACATCAAAGGCACCTTACAATATGAGTATACTTGAGTTGGTAGAGTTGAAGTTGTAATTGAAGGAAATGTTTAACAAGGGTACATTAGGCCAAGTGTATCACCATGGGGCGCACTAGTATTGTTTGTGAAGAAGAAGGATGGTACTATCAGATTGTGCATTAAACACGGGAAGTTGAACAAAGTGACCATTAAGAACATGTATCCGTTACCAAGGATTGGTAACTTGTTCGATCAATTGGAGGGAGCAACAATGTTCTTGAAGATTGATTTGAGATCCAAATATCATCAGGTACACATCAAAGAGGAGGACATTTACAAGACAACTTTCTGGAGTAGGTATGGGTATTATGAGTTTGTTGTAGTTCCATTCAGTTTGACTAATGCTTCAACTACATTTATGTGCTTGATGAAAAGTGTGTTGCATCCATATTTGGATAAGTTTGTTATTTTATTCATTGATGACATATTGGTATATCCTAAAAATGAGGAAGAGCATGTTGAGCATTTACCAACAGTGTTAAGTTTGTTGATAGAACATCAGTTGTATGCTAAGCTTAACAAGTATAGTTTCTCTTAGACAGAGGTACACTACTTGGGACATGTGGCTTCCCAGGATGGCATAGCAGTGGACCCAGAGAAGATAAGAGCTATCATGGAGTGAGCGACTCCTGGATACGTAGAGGAGGTGAGATCCTTCATGGGGTTGGTAGGCTATTAGAGGAGGTTCAACAGGAAATTCTCACAGATTTCTTATCCTATCACATCATTGAAGAGAAAAGGTAAGAAGTTCAAATGGATAGAGGAGTGCAACTAGTTTTGAGTAGCTCAAGTAGTTGTTGACACATGCACGAGTGTTAAAGATTGTAGATCCAAAAAAAGAATGTGTAGTATGTACAAATGAATGCAAAAGAGGACTTGGTGGAGTCCTTATGTAGGATGGATAGGTGGTATTTTATGAGTCACAAAAAATGAATGAGCATGAGCAGAACTACCCCACAAATGATCTTTAGTTGGCAAAAATCAGACACGCATTGAATATGTGCAGGTGCTATCATCTACGCAGGAGGTTTGTGTTGATGAGTGATCATAGTGGTTTGCGGTATCTATTTGACCAACCAAATTTGAATGGCAAGCAGGCTTGGTGGTTGGCCATGATCAACGAGTTCAATTTTGAGATCAGATATATCAAAGGTAAAGAGAACAGGGTAGAATATTCTCTTAGCAGGCGGATACAGGTAAATCACTTAGCATCTATGAGCTCTTATGGGACATAATTACGTGATAGGATATTGTAGGCAGGTCAATAGGATGACAGGTATATAGAGATCGTGCACAGGCCGCAACAGAGTACAGGTGGTAGTACAGGTATAGGTACATGTGGTAGTACATTTATAGGTACTGGTGGTAGTACAGCTATAGGTCTAAGTAGTGGTACAGGTACATGTACATGTGATGGTGCAAGTACAGGTAGTGGTACAAGATGAGGACTATCATCTCACAACAGATGGATTGGTTTGATTTAGAGGCAGGATATATGTGTTGGACAACAATGAGTTGAAGAAGGTGATATTAAGAGAGTTTCATGTGAAACCATATTCAGGTCACCCAAGTTATCAGAAGACACTGACAACAATAAATAAATTATATGATTGGCCGAATTTGAAGAGAGACATAGCAGAGTTTGTGTCTAGGTGCTTGGAGTGTCAGCAGGTGAAGGCAGAGTGTAAGCATCTAGGTGGACTGCTATAGTTGATTGCAATTCCAAAGTGGAAATGGGAGCTCATTTCCATGGACTTTATCACAGGTTTTTCGAGGATAGTGAGACAGCATGATTCCATCATGGTTGTTGTGGGTAGGTTGAAAAAGGTTCTACACTTCATTCCAGTGAAGTCTACATTATCAACGAGTGATGTGGCACAGGTCTTCATTAGGGACATGGTCAGATTTCATGGAGTTTCAAGGAAGATTGTGTTAGACAGGGATGCAAAGTTCATTGCCAAGTTTTGGAAGCAGTTATTTGCAAGTTTGGGCACATAGTTGGCCTTCAATACATCTTATCATTCGCAGACTGATGGACTGATAGAGAGGGCCAATAGGATACTAGAAGACATGTTGAGGATGTATGTGATGCATCAACAACAAAAGTGGGAAGAGTATCTTCCACTGGTAGAGTTCGCTTATAACAATGGGTACTAGGAGTCACTAATGATGAGTCAGTTTGAGGTATTGTATGGGCAAAGTTGTAATACTCCCATCAGTTGGAGTGATCCAGTTAATTGGGTGTTGACTGGACCAGACATGTTGGAAGACATGGAGCGAGAAATGTAGGTTATCAAGAAGAATTTGAAACCAACACAAAATAGGAAGAAGAGATATGCAGACCAGAATAGGTTGTTTAAGGAGTTCTAGGTTGGGGAACAGGTGTACGTGCACATCAAACCAAAGAAGATCTCCTTGCAGATTGGATCATGTGCCAAGTTGGCACCACGGTTTTGTGGACCCTTCGATATTATTGATAGGATTGGGCCAGTAGCATATTGAATTGCATTCATTCGATAGTGAAAGTCCACAATGTTTTCCATGTGTCATTGCTTAAAAAGGATGTTAAATATGTTGATCATGTGATTGATTGGTTTGTATTGCAGGTGGAACCTGAAGGAGAATTCCAGCTGGAACCACAGTGCATTTTGTAGAGAAAGATGGTCATGCTCTAGAACCGAGAAATCAAGCAGGTTAAGGTGCAATGTAAGTGCTTTGGGCCCGATGAAGCTACATGGGAGATGACATATTAGATGCAGGCTATGTATCCTTCCTTGTTTTTGGGTTGAGACAAAGCAATTTTGGTATGGTGCTTTGGTATATGTCTTTGGTATATGTTTTTGGTACATGTTTTGGTGATGTTTGGTATATGTACATATGTATGTGGATGTAAATACCACCATGAGCTATGTTATAAAGCTCCAATAAGTGGTATGAGTGTCATGTCATTATGATGTTATACTTGTTATGATTTGATGTAGGTTTGCTTCTCAATAGGTTGATCATTGTAAATACTGCAACGAACTAAGTTATAAAGCTCCATTCGTAGTATGTTTTTTTTACAACAGTCTTGTGGTTATAGGTATTATTGAACACCGAGGATGGCGTTCCCCCAAGGGGGAGGGTTCTGTAACAACCCTGGTGAAAATTCCATGTAATAAAAGTTAATAAAGGAAAAATAATAACAACAGTTGATGGGACACTTATTCCAAGATGAATATTGGTTAAGAAATCCTAGTGTGGGTGTTCATTTTAGTTAATATGGCTAAGGAAATTGACAAAGAAAATGGCTAAGGAAAAATGACATTTTTGGCACATTTATTTATGAAAATAATGGAAATTAGGAGAAAAAGGAGGCGAAAGGTCATAGGTTGCATGTGAGGAGGAAAACGAAAGAAAATAATGGAAAATAAAGAAAATAGAGGCCTCATTAATAAAAAGGCTTATGAGGATCAATTCACAAACTTTTGTCAGTTCAATTTTGGAGCTCTCTCTATTCTCTCTCTCATACTCTTGGATACTTAGAGTTTCTTGGAGTACTCTTGGAGAAGTGTGGCATACTTAGAGTTTTGGAGCAAGAAGGAAAAGGAATAACAAGAAATTGAAAGAGGACATCAGGATCAAAAACTACAACGTGCTTTTCTTGTAGGTACCGATTTGCATGTATGTTTTCCTCACTAGTTTTGGCATGCATGGCATATGCATGTGGATTATTTGTCATGATTTGTCACTGACATGGATGATTGCCTGGATTAGCTGTGGATTTTCCTAGCCTTTCCATTTCCTAGATAGCCATGGTGTTGTGGATTTATTTCTTTGTTTTCTAGTTGGTTCCCATGCTTCCTTTAGCTTGGGTTGAGTTATTAGTTCCTCGAAGCCCTGGTTGGAAAAATGCTCTGGAAGCCTTGTAACAGCTTGGGTTGAGTTACTATTCTTGGAAGTCCTCATTGGACAAATGCTTTGGGGTCTAGTCAAGAGCTTGTTGAAGTATTCACACTTGCATCATTGTTTCCTTGCTATATTTCTGTTATAAAGGTGTCATTCAAGTATGGGCCATGACTTGGGCTTCAAGCCTAATAAAGTGGCTCAAATCCGGGGAATGCTGGCACAACACTGAGCGAAATAGTCCCTGGACACTAGCATGCCTTCTCTTGAGAGCATCTAGAGCCTCCTGGACAATGTTAGGCCCATAACATGGGAGCGTCTGAGGGTCAAGTGGTCTAAAACCTCAATGGGACCTAAGAATTGGTTACTAGAAAGGTTGGGATGGTTCTTAGGAGTCTTGTTGCTGATGTTGAAGGTCTGTATGGTGTGTTTTCATTAGTTCCACTTCCTTAACATGACTTAGGAGGTCGAATCATATCATTGTAACTTCTCATCACATGTTTACCTCAGTTGGCCGGTTACTTGGGTAGATGTGGGAGGAGGGTATTACAAATATATAGGGATAGAGGGGACATTGTTGCCTTGTTAAAATATGAAATTTCTTTGTAGAAACTTAAAAATTATTTCTAGAAACTTGAAAGTACTATGCATAGAACTGAATATACTTTGCAAAAAATTAAATGTGCTTTGTAGAAAATTAAATGTTTTATGTTGGGACTTGAAAGTACTTTGAAAAAAACTAAATGTTCTATGTTGTTACAATTACTTAGAATGTTGGTTTCTTCTTCAAAACTTTTCATATAAAAAAATGTTGATAGAACATAAACTTAAGGATCATATGAAGACAACAAAGCACAAATATGAGACACTGAGAGTTAGTTCCAATGACCAGAGTGATGAGGCTCATCAATAGGTAAACTCTATGGGTCTTAATGCCACTCTCCAACTTATTAAAATCATTTTTTCTCACATTTACTTACATATTTTATTCTATTTTTCTTAGTGAGAAGGGTAAAGGTGAGATGTTATGTCATGTGGCCTAATATGCATCAATTGCGGGAATTAGAGCATTTATGGGATAATTTAAGTGTAGGAACCTGAAGTGGACAAGTAATAGGATTTTAGGATATTTGTCTCCCTCCTTAACTCCTCAAATAATTTGAATATTCCTCCACCATATCCCACCAGCTCAGAGTTACAAGAAGCTAAGCTAATTGAGTTCATTGGCAGCCAAGCTAGTGACAGTGAAGACAAGTCATTCTCGAGTTTGGGAGCCAAGTCTCCCTAATTTTTAGGAAGTTGTTGGTAGCTTCAGTTTTTATAAATAATAAGGCCAAGGGCCTCATTAGGATTTCGATTTTTTGTTGTAGCCAAGGGGAAATTTAGAGCTAAAACATTGTGACTGTTAATGTTATGTTGTATTTGACATTTTGATGATAGTGAAGGGTTTACCTTGATCCAACACTAAATTGACTCAGAGGGCTAAAGATCTTGGGTTAGGGCCCCACCCTAGTAGCATAGGTTTTTATTTTTGTACATGTATTCTTAGATTAAAATCATTGTCAGCTATTGAAGTTATTTTTGCTTTGTCTAGTTGAACAAGTATTTGAAATGATTGTTTAGTCTTGTTTCCATTAGTTGAATAAGTATATCAGTGGTACAATAGTGAGAAAGGAGACCTCAGAAAATCTTGTGACATTGGCCTCTTCCCCATATCCCTCATGGGATCATGGTTTGAGGGCCCCACTGTCACAACACCAAAAACATATTTATCTTTTTATCATTGCATAGCTTAGGGTTCATTGTTGAATAGATCATGTTCATGATTTCTTGGAAGCACTTGCAATTTTCATTTTGTTTCTTGAGTTTGTTGTAGTTTAAGAAGGTATTTCATTTCATATAACTAGTCACTAGCCATCAATAAATCAATTTTCTCAAATTCAACTCATCTTTTCCCTATTTATGTGATGTTATGCATAAATGAAGAGAAGAACTTGTTTTCTTGTAGGGATTTTTGATATGCAAGGAGGAACTCATTCCACCAGTGTCATCTAAGTCTTCTCGACCTTTTGCCAAGGCCTACCAACCCCTAATCCAAATTTCTATTTTGTAGCCACTATGGACAACCACCTTGGGCAAATCCAACCTCCCTGAAGTGTTGGGCTTAGTCTTGGGAAATGTGCACCTTCCATACACCTTCCCTCACTGTCATACATATTTTCAACACCCTATCCAACCATTCTGCCCTGCTATAACCTTAAGCTAACTTCCTTTAGAAAACTAGGACATCCGGTAACTGTTCCTGTAGTAGCCTATTTGACCTTTTTTTGGTCATAAATGCTAGTGTGAGTATAAGGAAGGCCCTCATCTTGATTTCCATGCCTCTTAATGCCATATGAGACCAACTCTACCATGCCTCTCTCCTCTGCAAAGATCGGATATCATAACCAAGCATTTACATTTCTAATTTAGAAATTAAAAGACTTTTTTTTTCCTGCAATTTCAACATGAGATAGTTAGTGCATGCATATATAAATCATAGAGTGATAGAATAACTTTCCATGTCCAGTTAGTCCAAATAACTGGATGATAAAATGAAAGGTTAGTTTAGTTCTGTTTTGCAAGTAGTTTATGTCATTTCCTAGCTAGATAATTTCATGGAATTTCATAACATTTTCCCTTCAAAAACTTTCATTTCATAAATAGGCAAGAATTTACTTTCTTGCATTGAAGATTGATTATACATTCATTGTCAGTATTAAAACTCCTTCTAGTCAATAGAAGTCTGGTTTGAAAACCCTAGTGGTCTATCACCCCAGTTGAAAAGTGATAAGAGCTGACGGTTGGATCTACTGTGCATATAACACTATCACCTCCAAGTTTGTACGAAACCCCAGGTTGATAAAATAAATTTGGTAGCCCTAGGAGTCACAACATCCTTGTTGCAATATTGAGGCTCATCACTTTTTGGTGTTGTTGCTGGGGAGGTGCATAGGTAGATGTAATTTTTTCTTTCCTTTCTATTTGACATTCAAAAAATAGTTGGAGTAGAGACAATTTAGGAAAAAAATTTCCAAATACCCCCACACCATCAGAAAGCCAACCTTTCCTCTTCTTTGATGGTTGTTAGCTTCCCTCTCTGACTGCAGGGGAGGTAGAGGACCTACAAGGTGAACAACCAGAGATCTTTGAAGAGCCCATTGGGGAATAAGAAGAAGAAACTCTTCCACACACTTAGAGCATGGTTAAAAACAAAAATGAAGGTGCTTTTCCCATTAGAGAGACTAATGGAGATGCTAGGATGAAAAACATAAGCCCCTTTTCCCTTCCTCACTTCCATGGATTAACCTCAGAAGACCCTGATACTTTCTTGTTTGAGTTTGTTGTGATCTGCTGAACTTATGATTATACCTCTAATAACCAAAAGTTGAAATTGTTCCCATCCACCCTTAAGGATGAAACCTTGGGCTTTTTCATGGGTTTACTTGGGGACAACATCACTACATGGGCTTGATAAGATATTTCTTCAATGACAGGTATAGTGACTATTGAATCAGTTACCGGAGAACCCACAGTATGAACATTTTTATGCCAACGTTTCAAATCCCAACTGGGATCCATATAGTGATTATTGTAGGTCCAAGGATACTAAAGAAGAAATCTTCAGAATAACCTTGGGACATGATGAATCCTTGGAATATTATGAGGAAAGGTTCCAAATCAGCTACAAAAGGGCAAGATGCACCCTTGATCTTGAATCACTCAAGTTAGTCCTCAGAGGGATCAAAGAAGATATCCTACAAACCCTAAACATGTTGTCTAGATGGGAAATCTACTAACTATCTTATGATGATATCAAGACAGTTTTCAAAAATCATTCTAAGGAAGCTCGAAAGAAGGGTAGGGATAGTTAAGCTTTGGCCAGTTCATCCTCCTCGAATACATCCATCAAAAGTGAAATTGGGAACATGTTGGAGGAATTTAAGAGTGAAATGTTGCATGCCCTTGCTCTATAAATGGACACCATGTAGATCAAGAGGAAGCAGGAAGAAGCCAAAAGTGCCTTAGGTTTCTTTTGCCTTAGACGCACTAGGAGACACCCTAGAAATGAATGTACATTTAATATTATAGATATTTTCTCAGTTTGTGAGAAAAGCCACTCCATAGGTAAGTTCCCTTCTCTGCCTGGATTGAAATCTGTGTATCAAGGAACCAAAGGTGTGACTAAAAAACTCTACTATATCAACCTAAGGAGGCCTCAAGGACCTCGATCATACCAACAGGGCATGCAAGGGGTGTCCTATTCAGATTACAACCCCAATCAGAATGCATCCATTCCCCCTTGGTGTCCTCTTGCTCATCCTTCATGGTCCACACCTTCTCCTTGGTCTTATGCACTTTAATACCATTCCCAACCTACCAATCAATCATGTTAGCCATATGATCCCCCACAACCTCAGTGGAATACCCCATCACAGGGGTGGAGGCCCCCATTCAACCAATATCCAACCTTACTGCCTCCACCTCCATCTCAACCATAGCTCCTTCACCCCGCTCCACCTAAGCAACCTCAGATGCCTGCTCAGCCAAATCCAAACCCGAAAAACGAGCATGCAGAACATGTCTATAGTGGAGAGAAATCCTACCCTTCCTATGCTGTGTAAATTCAAGAAATCAACCTCAGGTTTGGAAGAGTGCTTCTAGATAACCAACCTCCATCTCCACCCGAGTAGCTTGAAGAGGAAAAGAAAGAGAGTGTTCCTCAAGCCAATCCACCTCCTTTTCTTGAGAGACTAATCCCTCGTAGCCAGCACACCCTAGAAGAGACTGAACTTCTAGCTGAATTGAAAAACTTGTGTGTTAAAATCCCACTCCTCCAAGCTATCAAGGATGTCCGCATCTACAACAAGTTAATCAAGGAGAAATTCTTCAAACATCCTGGGAAGAGAAAGCAAGACACCCCTAGCATTAATGTCATTAGACAACTATCTGACTTAATGTTTGGGAGAGTGATTTTCCTGAAGTATCTAGACCCTAGAAGTCCTATGGTAGATGTGCACATTGATGGCTGGGGAGAGTGATTTTCCTGAAGTATCTAGACCCTAGAAGTCCTGTGGTAGATGTGCACATTGATGGCATCATTGTCCTTCATACCTTGATTGATCTTAGAGTTTTCATACATGTGATGACTAAGGAGATTGTGCTTAAATTGAATCTCCAAGGATCATTAAGGAAGACCACAATAGTCTTGCATCTTGTAGACAAATCCATAGTAGCTTCTGAGGGAGTTTTTGAGGATGTGATGGTCTTCATTGATTCCTGGGAATACCCTACTGACTTCTTAGTCTCCAACCTAAGACAAAATTCAGTGGTTATCCTCTCATCCTTGGAAGGCCATGGCTGTTGGAGATCAGATGCACAATAAATTCAATTAAATACTCAGCAAATCCATCAAGCACATAAGACACAGGAATTTAACATGGTTCACCCAACCAATCTGGGCTACGTCCACACAACATAGGCATCAACGATTCTTTATTAATCAAACAGGAGATTACATAATTAAATGCTCACAAACTCTCACACTCATGAAACAATCCGTATGGATACCTGTTATATAGCAAAGAGAATCTAACTGCCTCATAAATCCTCTCACATCAAATTTAGGATGCATTAACTCCCTCCCAACAAACTGGAGCTAATTTAGGAACTAATTCCTATTGTTGTCATTTACTGAGATTTTGCCTATTTTATTCAAAATAGAAAATCTCAACAATATCCACCTTGACAAAAATTAGCCTGATGCCTTGTTATTATTATTTTATCTTTTATGCAAGCCAAGAGAAGCCAAACACCAGCGTAGCTTCTCTAACAAAACTGGTTTCGTGAACATGTCTGCACAATTCTCCTTTGTATGCACCTTTTCAAGAGAGACTCCCCTTTCAGTGATAACTTGTCTTACAAAATGGTATTTGATCGGTATATGCTTTGATTTGCTATGATAGGCCGGATTCTTAGCCAAATGTATTGCACTTTGACTGTCACAAAATAACTTGATGCTATCCTGCAACCTACCAAATTCACCAAACAAACCTTTCAGCCAAATCGCTTCTTTGCAAGCATGAGAAGCAACAATGTATTCTGCTTCAGTAGTGGATAAAGCAACAATGTTCTGTAGCTTTGACATTCAGCTGATAGCTCCACCTGCAAGAGTAAAGACATACCCTGATGTTGACCTTCTCTTATCCAAATCACCCGCAAAATCGGAATCA
>APFE030961156.1:0-23511 GCA_000404065.3 Pinus taeda
AATCTGAAGGATAAATCTATGCTCGTATCTTCATACACTACAAACATATGCATAACGCATTTAATTAGAAAATATGTCCTTTCACCGATTTAAAATTGAAACATATGAATAGATGTACAGTGATCATATATAACATTCCGAAGTTATGGCCCGCAATTGTCTCAGATAATCATCACACCGAAAGCATGGCTTCCGTGAGGGAAATTATTTTTTGACCAATAATATCTGGGAAGTCATCGATACTCTCGGTCGTATGAGAGAGGAAGAGTGAGAAGTTAGCAGTGCCTGTCTTGTATAGAACAATCATACAGTATAGGAAGACAAAACCAGACTGGGTACGTACATGATATTTCTATCTCGTTACTCATCGTTAAGGAGAGAACTGTACTTTAAACCATGGAATTCTTAAACAATCATGAGACAAGGTATTTCTCTGAATAGTTAGATTTCAATCGTAAGCCATTGACAATTTCCTACATTCCCTATAAATTTGTGGAACAACTATAGATTTCTGCATTTCCGAACGATTTGTAATAATAAATATGACTGCTATTCATGTAATAGTACCGTACATCATTTTATTTGTCACAGGCATAGAATCCCTGCCAGGCTGATCAGTTCCATTAAAGGAAACTTACACCATGCAGGTCATGATTATACTATCTGGGACTAACTTTGAAAAAGTTTGATTTCTAGCCTCAACAGTATGAGGAGCAAAATGATCCAATTACCATTGCCAATACCAGTAGCAGTATAACTTTCTGATCATGAATTCTTACAGTATATAGTGGCTGTTGGCATCTCATGCATTACATGCAGATTAATATTTTTTTTCCTACCTTGGGGAAAAATATTAATGATCCAGTATAACATAACCATTTTCCGTTAGATTGAAGATGGAATTTACACTATTGTTATCATACCTAACGTGATTAATATCAGTATATCATTCTAGCTCTCTTAACAGCTCAAATAATTTCACACTATATCTCTATCTATATATAGAGAAGATTGATCTATAATATACAGCGATTAATATGGAAGACTGATGTATATAGTTCAGATATAAATATAATCTGATAATATAAGATTCAGTAGTTATATAGTCATGTTAAAAACAATAAAAAGAAATTGAGATAAATCAGAGTAAATTTTTGAATAAGCCTTTTTATAGATCTTATAAATAAAAAAATATGAAATTACAAGTGAGGGATATGCGTTGTAGACATATATATACATGCTCTGTCCTCATTAGAGATGAAATTCAGAATAAAGTTTATAATTTCAGAATGGAGAGATAAAATTCACTGCAACCTTGTCCAAGTTCTATTGGATGTTTGAGATTGACTGCTCATGCATTTTGAAAGTTAAAATTCCCTAACATGAAATCCAAGGACCAAATCAAATTGAGAAAGAATAGGAGCTATTCTTGTCATTTCAGCCGATCCACAACAAATTGAGGGAAAAAACAGTCCATACTTTAACTGGTTTTTTCATTTAACAAACTTCATATATCTATTAATATCAACCCTAATCTATGTGCCCAGTCTGGCCAGCATTTTAGAAATTGATGGCCAAAGCAGTCTGTTTATTCCATTTGACTGGGTTTCTTCATTTGACAAACTTCATATATGTATCTATATCAACCCTGTTAAGCTTAACCTTATTCTGTGGCTAGTCTGACCAGCCTTTGAGAGAATGAACTTGAAAGAAGCAAATGATTTATTCTCTTACTTTCAACCATTCCACAAAGGAAATTTTGAAATTACTAGAAAAAGCAATCAGAAATTATATATAAAAGATATTATCAGAAATTTGTTCATGTGTATCTCTCACTCTCTCAATATATAATTCAGTATTTTCTTCGTTAATTTGTGAACAAGGAGAAAATATTCTTTAAAGATTTAAGGCATTTCACAATATATTTCACATTAGCTTAATACATCATTTGCAAAAAAATTGAAATAATCAATTTTTCTGATTATAAAAAATAAATCTAAGTTACCTGCCTCAGATATGCAAACTACAAGATTTAAAAATTATATAATTAAGGAATTTAGACTTCTGCGATCCACAATCTTGTTTGTAAAAATAATTTCGGCAAAATCACATAACAAATCATTTTTCGAACCAACCAGTGTAGTTTAAATGTAATGAAATTGGTTAAATTTAATTAATATTTAATAAATTATAATTTATTTATTTTTAAAATATTAAAAATACTATATAATATTGTTTTATGTAATTTAAATTGGGTATTACCATAACATATGAATTATAGTATAAATTAAGAGATCTTAATTTGATATATAGAAAGAAATACTGATTGTAAACTTTAAAAATATGAATGGAAAAGTACTATTAATAAAAGGGATCTATATCACTATCATGAACCCAACCTCATTACCATTCCTCTCATTCCTCTTTATATTAGAAAGTAAATATGTTTTTATTTTAATTTATGTTATTTTGTTTATACCAGCGATTCAAATAAAGCTATCATATTGAAGTTATTTTGATTTCTCTTACTATAACTAATTACATGGAAACTTGACAATCTCTGAATGAAGTTTTGCAATACTCTGGAGACCATCTAAATTGTTTTTTTATTAACATATTATATATATATATAGAATATATACACGCATGCGCGCTGAAGAAAGGATTTCTAAAAAATATACTAGTATATATGTTTTAACTATAGAAGAAAGGATCCCCCTGTACTGGTTAACCATGCAATTGGTCAATAGGTATTACAGATAAATATAGGTTTCCAGTTTAACATAAACAAATGAACGAAGATAAGTACGGTGCCGATCAGGAAGTGCCTGGTTATGACATGTCAAAATTTAACATAGACAAATGATTGAAGATAGATCTAAGATTCGAATAGTGCAGGAAAATGGGATAATTTATTATTCAATGTCTCGGCAAATAAAATACATGAACGCTCAATAATTAAGGTAAGATCCTTATATTAAGACATTTAAAAGGGAAGAAAATATTAATATCGGGAGAAATTTTGGTGCCATTGTAGAATTATTGAAATACCATATCGAGGTGCAGCACGCAACCTCATAAAAGAAAGAATATTAACCTACTGAAGACGACGATTGGAAGATCTAAAGGTGAAACATGAATTACAGTGCATGGCAGGGTGGACTGACAATTCCTTTGGAAAAATCTAAACAGATACACACACACTTCTCTGCAAAGAAAAAAAAATTCACATACGCACTGACAATTCCTTGGAAAAATCTAAACAGATACGCACACACTTCCCTGCAAAAAAAAAACAGATACGCACACACGCTCACTGGCACCCTATAATTCTGAAAAGGAGAAGACCGTAAATTTAACCTAAGCCAATTTTCCTTATATATGGTTCCACGATTCGTTGTACCTGCATACGGTTAGTCTGCCATGATGGCGATGATAATAACGAGAATTCAAGGACTGAAACCCTAATTCGTTGCCAAAGACATCAGCATAAATTCATATTACAAAAACCCTAATCCAAACAATCAGTAAGGCTTCTAAAATTAAAATTGCTTCATGACAAAACTGACCTAATTCAGAAGGATTGATTTGGGAAAAAAATTATATGATCGATGATATTTCACATGAAACCAGATAGTCGATCGCAGCTTACATGATTTTTTTGTTTTTTGTTTACAAGCATGGCTTCCAGGCAGAAGCCCAAATGGCGCACTGCTCCTTCCAGGTCAAGAAAAGCCCATCTGAATTGCTACAGTGACCCCAACCCTCCTTGTATCTCTTGAGAAGAGCCCTAACATCATCAACAACATCATCACTGAATGCAGCATGTATGAATCCTGCCTCCTTGAGCCTCCAAGCCCACTGTGCACCCTTTTCCCTGCGCTCATAAACTTCAGAATCCTCACAGGCCAATATGTTCACAATGCTCCTTGCACTGGTTCTTTCAAGCATTAATCTCTCGTTGCTGGTTCTGGAGAAGCTCTCCTCTAGAGAATCAAAAAACAAGGAAAAAAAACGAAGGCATTCACTAAAACAATCACCAAAATCTTCATGAGTCAGGTCTACTTCGTCCTCTACAACAGTAACTATCTTGGGGTTCATGCTGTAGAACGTGGACAATATGGAATCCCTTCCATTCTTGTTAACACGTTGCAGGCTGTGGATGCAGTTGATGGCCAGAGCTTCATCTGGTCTGATTTTAAGGGCACCAACGTTGAGCTTGTGGAGATGGTGTTGATGAATAACACTGAATTCAAATGGAACCCCCATGAGCCGTGCAAATTTCTCCATTCTTTGCCCTATTTCCTTCATGACCTTCATGGCTGTGGCTTCCTTGCTGGTGACCACAGTAGTCAACCTAAGATGAGGGGTGTCATCACTTCTGGTGGCCAAGGCCTCTAACAAAGTAGGCCACTGTGTGCAAAAAGTGTTGCTCAGGTCAACTATGTGCAGCTTCATTTCTCCCTCAAAGGACTCCAGGATTGCTCCATTGGCAGCAACATGACCAAAGGTTGTCCATGGGCTTGATTCCTGGAATTTCAAGATCATTTTTCTTGTGGAATCAAATGAGTATGTTTTTTCAGCAGCTGAACAAAGTGTGGTGTAGCAACGAGGACCAGTATCTGTTATTTTGCAAAAAAAGGCCTGCAAGAAGTACGAGGCCAATTTCTGCTCACAATCCCCATAGGGAGATGATAGTTCATTTAGCATCCATAGCAGATGTTGGGTTCGGCTTTTTTCATTCTCTGCTATTGCTCTGGCACATTCTAGCAGAAGATTTGAAGCCCATCGACGTGATCCTGCTGGTCCAAACTCCTCTGGAAAACTAGGGTTCAGTTCAGAAAACAAGCTGGGGTCTGGTACTTCACTTGATCTGCTAGAAGTAGCCCTAGTGCCGCTAAATTGGTTAGGTCCCGTGGTACCCTTTCCGGTCTGATTGCTGTTGAACATTTCTTTGAAAGGAAGGAATTGCTTGAATGAGAAGTCTTCGTCCTCCATGAAAGAATTGCATTGCCTTGATTTATCCCTTCTGGATGGGAGAACAAACGGGCTGAGATGGTTGTTGTAGCTGTCTATGTGTCTAGGGGTGTCTGCATCTTCACAATTTTTGTTAGAATTGAAGCATGACAGAGGGTGTTCGGATTGATAATCTGCTAATCTGGAGGTGAACAATCTATCCATATCATCGACGATGCTCTATTTGAGGAAGCAATAGCTATCATCTGTGGAGGAGTTTCAGGCTGCGAAACCTATAAACTCTTCTTTCTCTGGCAATGCTGTCTGAAGATAAATTGTTAGCATCTCTATGGGCTTAGGTGCAACTTTAGAAATCTCAAATGATAGAATATGAAAAATTCCTAGAAAGCAATATTATGTATTCCTTAATACGCACCTGATAGCTTTTACTTCGTCGAGTACTGTAACCTCACAGAAATTCTCGAATGGTACTGTTATTGATCCCCAGCTGTTATTATATACAACTCAAGTCTAGCCCTTGATCCCATATTCCAGAATCCATTTTGAAAGCTCATTGTCATCCAGCTCTGTCTGGGGATTGATGAGAAGATAGCAAAGTCTCAGACCATTGATGACCAAATTTGCCAAAGCATGACTTTACCCAGATTTTCTTTGAGAATGGAAAACTAACAGGTCTCCAAGAAAGAAACTGGGGATGGGGATTGATTACAGGATATCAAACACTTATAACCAAATCAGCCAAACCGAACAGGCCTCAAAGAAAGAAAATATATCAACAGCCCATATGGTAAGAAGTACAGGATTTAAATAGCTATCAGGGATGGATGGATAAAGCTGATTTTGGTCACATGCTGAGACTAAGCAACTGATCCAGGATCAAAATGGTTCAGAATGGAAGTGATTTCTTAACATTTTCCAAATCGTTGATAACAAGAAGAGGCTACGACACCAGCAGTTTTAGAAGGAAGATAGGAACAAAAAAAACTGAACCCAAAATGGCCCAAGGAAAGACCTAATTATTGCTAGGTGGGCACTTCCCTCAGAGATACCAGAGAGAGCCAAGGTAAAGGATGAGCACTAAGGAAAGGGCAGAAAGGCCTGATAACCTGGAGGGTTAGAAGAGGACTTAAAAGAAATGAGGAAGGCTTCAGTGCACCGGTCAATGTCAGCGCAATCTAAAGCCAATTTTACTTTTTAAAGGTCGGCACGCGTCAGGTAAGCGTGACTACTTGACCCATAGACTTAGACCCCTCAAGATCCAAAAGATTAAAGCTGTGATTTGCCTGGAAATTAATTGATAAATAAAAAAGACCCAAATACCAAAAAATCCCAAAAGCAGTAAGACCTACTGTTCCAACGACACCGACTTGGGTACTCTAGGGTTTGGCAGCAGGAAACAGATCAGATGATGCACCACCAGTCAGAATGTGTGGTTTATTAGAAGTAATGATAGGAGTGAGAATTTGAATTGATGGACAAGATGCCAAGACTCAGGAATGTTTCTCGATGTGTACAGAGATTGTTAGTTAGACGATGGAAACTGGAGGAGGCTTTAAGATATTAATGTGCCCATCAAGCTGTCCCAAACATTTGGGACAGTTGCAGAAATTCAACAGTACCTCGTTCTTGCAATTATATTCCCAGTGCCCATGTGAAGCTCTGTGCACAGATTTCATGGAAAATCTGACACCCATAGCATGAGATTCCCATTGCTCCCTCAAATTCCACACCCTATCTCTCTGTA
This sequence comes from Pinus taeda, assembly GCA_000404065.3. Lineage (NCBI taxonomy): Eukaryota > Viridiplantae > Streptophyta > Pinopsida > Pinales > Pinaceae > Pinus > Pinus taeda. The sequence goes on from APFE030961156.1 coordinate 6,722, forward strand.
CAAAATTAGAATGGAAGGAGAATAATAGGGTCCTCTCCTCTCCCTGGTAGGAAATTAATTATCCAAAGGCCCATAATCTAAGGGCTGTCACTCTCTCCAACAGGGTGGGGACTGTTGGATTCACAGCATGCCGGGCAATCTCCACTGGCCATTGGGAGAAGAGCAAAGGAAAATTGATTTGGGAGGATGGTTATCAGAGGAGGCGTGCAGCGTGCAGGATCAAATAATATATAAATGTTTGGCATGGGCCAGTGAACAGTCCACTTAATTCCCACTAGAGTAGTGGATTGCCAATAGTACTCTGTCAGCCATGTCCTACCAGACAGATATTGATGTTGCTTTTCCTTTCTTTTTTCCTTTTTCAAAAGCAAGAATGGTGAGAGGTCAAAAAGCTACTGCAGGCAATATGCACAATGCATTGCATACTGAACCCCATCATCATCATTCTATTCCCAACCTAACCTGCTACTCACCGCATGCAATTTTTATATCATTTCTCCTCTTACCTTACAAATCTCCCCCCCAATATCTTATACATTTTGAAATTCTAATGCCTCTCTTACATCTCATCTTCTCTTCTGCAGTCAAACAACGCTCAGTCTTCCCTTATTCTTTTCTAGGCCTTTGTATAGCCTTTAAATTCTCTTTTGTAATCATCAGCCTTTAAACTTTATGGGTTAATTTCAACGTCTTCCGCAGAAAGAATTATAACATATCTGTAGGCTTTTAAACTTTATAGGTTGATTTCAACGTATTTCACAGAAATAATTATAACATATTTGTAGGCTTTCTGTAGCCACTCTCTGTGTAAGTTTGGTCGGCCTTAAAACTCTCTCAGTTATTTCTTTTTCCCCACTCACAGAATGTGGAACTTCATTATCAACTTTGTATTTTTAATTGTTTTTAATTAAACTATGGAAATTAGTTTTTTATTTTATTTTTTAATATGAGGATTGGTTTTCGATAAAGAGATATTAGTTTTAAAATTCACGATTAATAATGCTATTTAACTTATTTTATTGAGATATTTGTGAAGAGCATGTGAAAAGAATATTTTTAGTTTTTTCAAATATTACATTGATTGTAATGGGTTTTATTTTATATTTTATAAGGATTAAAAGAGTGATCAAATAAGATAATAATTAATTATTTGTAAAATATGTGGTGTCAATGTTGTCTTTTTGTGTGAACTTTGTAATATAAAAAATATAGCTGCTATTTTTTTAGTTTTTTCCTAACTTTGTTATCCAATTTTTTTCTAAAATTTAAAAAATTTATTTATTTTTTCTTTCTATTTTCGTATAAAAAAAATAAATATTATTCTAACAGAACAAAGATGCCTTTTTTTCTTTTTTAACTTTTTTAGCTTCTTTATATTTTTTCTCTTGTTAAAATAATTTAAAAACTCTAATTATTTTGTTTTTGATAAAGTCTTTTTATTAAACACATCATAATTAATAAAGTTAATGATGTGATTAATACCAAAAGACTTTATCAAAATGCAATAATGAATCACAAAAACCTAAAATCAAGAAAAATAGTTCTTTTTCTATACTAATATAAGAAAAATCAAAACATATCCATATAAATATTAAAGATTAATTAATTTTAATATTTTAAAACAAAAACAAAATGAAAATGCAGGCTTATAAGTAAACCTCTAAAAAAAAATTAACAAACTTGATTATATCTAATAAGATGCCACTTATGTTAGTTATAATGGGCAACTCACTTAAATTCGTGAAAATATAAAGTATTGTGAATGATAAGAAAATGTGTAGTGTGAATGTTAATATTCATGTTCGAATCCATGGCACTAACCTATGTTTCATAAACTTATTATTAAAATATATGTATAAATCATTATAATTTAATAAATATTTTTAAATAAAAGAATTTATATTGTTATTATTGAGATTTTTAGGAATATTATGTAGTATTTGCTAAGTTTTAGATGAACATTTCACTTATCTTCAAGGATTTAATATTCTTTATATAAGAATGTTAGACGAAGAATAAATTGATACTGGAGATTTCATAAATGTTATTAAAAATTAAATAATTAATTAATAATTATAGGAAAGAATTAATAATATCAGTGATAATAATATAATGAAATTACCTTAAAAAAAATTAAATTAAATGTAAAATATTGGTCAAAATGACCAACAATAAGATATAAAGAGGGTAAAGGAATTGTGTACAATAATAAATATTAAAACTATCCATTTATAATTAATAAATAATAGAGGGGTTCTAGTTGAAATAATTAAGAATAATTATAAGAAAATATTTTTAGCATGTAGATTTTCACAATTTATAATTTGAAGCCTACAGGGTCATGGATAGTCCGGGTGGTTGGGTGCTCTGTTAAGAAACTCCTTGATGTGAAGTCCTTGACGTGAAGTCACGTAAGACACTTCTTGATGTGAAGTCACGTGTTCAATTCCCCAATCGGGCCCAATTGGGGTGATGTATTGGACATGATGAAGATGTAGTCTTTCCAGTCTTACAAAAAAAAACAATTCATAACTTGAAAATGATGAAGATTTCTGATTAACTATGTATTTTCACTTGACATCTGCATGAAAATACACACATAACCACAAATCTTATTCATCTTCAAAAAAAAATTAATAAAAAATTTATGGTGACAATAAGTTACTAACATTTCATTTAATGTAGGTCAAATTAATAATAAAATAAAATATTGTAATTAATACTAATAAAGATAATGGTAAAATATTAGAGATGAATAAATGATGTTGGTAAAAGAAAAATGTAATGAATTGAAATAAATTAGGTTAAAATGAAATACCATCAATAAAGATAGTGGTTAATAACAAGGAGATAACAATAAATTGAATTTTTAAAATAGAAAAGGAAATTAAATTAAAAAGATTAAAAAGGTAAAAATAGGGTAATAAAGTTTAAAAACAAAGAAAATAATTATTAGTATCAACATTTTTATTACCATATGGTCTCATGGGGAGGGAGAGAATTATAGGATTAATGTAAGACATTTGATTAGAATGGTCAGCTTATATATAAGAAAATAGATGATAATGATAATGATAATGATAATGATCATGATAATGATAATGATAATGATGATGATAATAATAATAATAATTATATTTCTTTTTACTTCAATTATATTTCAAGACATAAAGTTAGGGTTCATTTAAGCTTTTTGTTTTTTAGAAGTAAAATTATTTAAAAAATTATTATTATTTTAATTTATAAAAAAACCAAATCTAATTTCTATTATTTAAAATTATTTCAAGAAATAAAGTTAGGAGATATTTTAAGTAATTTATGTTTATAGTTTAACTTTTAAGTACCATTAGTTATTTTATTTCTTTCTATATATATATATATATTATATATATCTATAATATATATATAATTTTTATATATATATATATATTATATATAATTTTTATTTATTAAAATTTATTTTTAAATATATATAATAATTAGTAAAATCAATGATAAATGTACTTATAGGGGTATATGAGTAAAATTGTACATCAAACATACCCATCATTGTTTGTCCTTTAAATAATAATAATAATATTGATGAATGTTTTTCTTTTTTTAACTATTCATCTTAGAAATAATGATTGAAAATGTGATGTCCTCTTAAATATTTTTTTACTGCATTTGAACAAACTGAAACACTATTAAGTTTATATAGTTAATTATTTTTTATTAAAACTACATGGAAAGTAAAAACTGCTAGAATGATGGCAGTAAGTATTTTGATTAAAGTTACATGAAAAGTGAAATGTCACACAAAGAAAATTTTATATATGATGGGTAGTTAGGATAGGCGGTTACCTAACCCTAACTACTTCTTTGGAGATTTATTCACAAAGAAGGGATCAATAGGATAGAGGTATCTAAGATCAAGAAAGGGGAAAAGAATGAGAAAAGAGAAAAATTGTGTTGTAAAGATAGACAGATTGAAGGAGCTAAGTCTAGTTGGGATCAGATAGCTTCTTATAGACTATAAAGTCTTAAAGGAGAAATCATGTGGAAGGATTGCTCGGGGGGAGACTCAGGCTAGACAGTGAGGGCGGAGTAGCAAGTCTCAAGGTTGGGAAGATTAAACAAGAAAAATAAGTCTGCAAGTTCACAAACAACAAGAGTATTTAGCAACTGTCAGCTAAGTAATCTCTTGATTTTTAATTACAGAGATCATTTTAGAAGTTGTATAGTCAAATAGAATAGTTGTATATAAACAAATAGTTATGTAGTAATTTATGTTAAAGGTTAAGGGTTATACACCGAGAAAACTGAAATTAAAAACTTGTGATTTATAAATACAGAGAAAGACATAAAATGTATACATGATAGTATAAAGAATCACTATTGTTGTAATGCAAGAAATTATAAATAAATGAATTTATAGACTTCCTAAAACCTGCAAGTAGAATAAATTATATACCAAGGACCTTGCAGAATTATCGAATAGAAAAGTTCAAGAAAGAATAGAGAAAACCATAAGAGTAATATACAAAGAAAGAAATAGATTTTTGTGCTCGAAAGAACTAAAAGGAATAGTCGACTGTGATTGTCCATTACATGTAGAGTCGATTAAGGAGATAGCCTACTAAAACTTTGGCATGGGAACCATAAACACAAACAGTAATGGTAATGCATAACCAAAATATATATACACATTGCATCGGAAGGTAAACCCTCAGGGGTTCTTCGCTCGCGAAACACCAAAACAAATTCCAAACTCAGATGGAAACGGAATAAGTTCCTAAACTTTAACCAGCATAGTTAAAATTAAATACAAAGAATAATCAAGCCATAAACCCTTTCAAAACACAAACAAGCATATAGAAGTGGACCAGTTTCTTAAAAAGGGATACGAAGTTCCCAATTAGAGGACGATTGACAGAACAAAGTCATCCTCAAACCCTTCGTAGTGTATCAAAGCTAGTAAACAAAGGTTTAAGCAGCAAGACACATATGCCCTAACACTTGGAACCAAAAAATACAAACGTTATAGTAGTCATGAGTTGATATTACATACAAGGACTGTTCTGCTAACCAAAAACCTTGAATACATAAATTTACAGTCTAGTTTAAATATGAATGGATTAAAAAGTGTATAAATGACTTAAACCCTGAAATTGTTCCTATAATCCTTGCATACCTGGTGAATTCTTGCCTGAAGACTGTAGAGTCCAAGAGGTAGAGTTGTAGCACCCCGATAATGGCAAATGTTTCTAAATCTTCCGAAAAGCTTTGGGTAATTCCAGTGAAACTTGTCAGACCACCAGAGGTAGGTGAGAGTGTATCAACACCTGAGATGAATAGAGTCACCATGATTCGAATTGAGACATGAAACATTACCTGTGTGAGTTTCAAATTCCATCCTCAAACGCTAGAAGCAAACCACCATTTCATGGGGTAGTCTATAAACACAAACGCACTAATAAGTATTATTACAAATAATACTAGGTGTGAAGGAGCTCGGCAAGGCGGAAAAGCGAGGACAGCTTACTTGAGGCACAATTCAGCAGCGTACTAGCACCATGACCTCTGTAATGAAGGAGCAAGAAAATGACTACTTCCAAACCCTAGAGGAGCCTAATCAAAAATAAATTCACATCTACCATCTGATCTGATGAACGAAGGAGGCTTGTTGATGGATCTTGCATTCCCCAGTGCGAAGGGCCAGCTGGAAGACACCTCGAAGTCTCCAGGCACAAAAGTCTAAGGCAGCCAACCACCCATGAATTAATGCACATTAAAAACAAGATATGACATCCAACATACCTATAGGTGTGAGGTCCATAGTCTCGGTCGCCTCCCACAGATGCTTTACCTAGCAATTAAATCATAACAATGAATTAATAAAAACACACAACATAGCGTAAGACCCGAAGCTAACATATATTTTAATACCTTTTGTAATTATAATATTATATGTGAATCGGATAAATAAAAAATAAGTAATTTATTTATTGTACAATGATTTGACGATGATTTTTATATGCCATGGAAATCTTATATTTTTCTATTAGAAAGTAAAATAAAGTATTTTTTTATTTTATTTTACTAGATGGGTATGTGACAAGTGGTATCAGAGCGCTCAGGTTGCAAAATTGAGGCCTTTGGAATTTAAATGAATAACAACAGTTTTAATGTGCATAGAGGACAAATAACCACCAGCATGCGGCGAACAGGAATTCCATCACACCATACAATGACAAGGACAAGACCAATATCTTTCCAAGAAAGCAATCCAGAAGTGTGGGTGCAACTAGGGGAGGAACCGCGTAACACTAATACTGTAATTTTGGAAACTATGCAAGAATTGAAAAATGAAATGATGTAGTTATGAGCCGATAATGAAAGGCCGATGCAGGAGCAGGAAAAGATAATGAAAATTCTGTCGGATAGAAAAAATGAGTGACAACCCATTCCCAGTCATGAGCATGGGAATATGACTGGTGAATAGGAATTTCATACAGAAAATGTATAAACTTAGGGCGGTGAGGAAAATCAAGGGGAGGAATCTAGTAATGCCTCAAAACACAAAACGCAAAAGAGAAAGAAAGTGGAGCTACAAGGAAAGTTTCGGAAAATAAAACCCACCCTCTTTGACAGTGAGCAAGAAGAGGCAGTTGAGGCTTGGCTCATCAATATGAACAAATATTTTTAGTTGTATGAATATGATCATAATTTAAAAGCTCTACTAGCCATATTTCAGTTGTAGAGGAAGGCCACCTTGTGGTGGGATGAAGTGAAGATGGTACGTGGCGTAAATGAGCAGAACATAACCTAGGATAAATTTCAGAGGTATTTTAAAGAGAAATACTTAACTGAAAGGTTCTATGATGAGAAAGCCAGGGAGTTTCATGACCTTCGATTGGGTCAGCTATCCATGGATGAATTCATAACAAAATTTACATCCTTACTAAGGTATGTACCATACATATGGGAAGAAAAGGAAAAGGTGAAGCAATTGATCAGCAGTTTACCATTGTTTATGAAGGAGCGCCTTGAGTTTGACAACCCAAAAACCATGGATGAAGTCATACGAAAGGCTCGAATTTGCTATCAACAAAACAGGTTGAAAGGAGATGGAGGTAAGAGATGGATCGACAAAAAGGGAAGCAAGTTTTCCTCCAATAGCAAGGGAAATAAGGTTATAATCAATAGACCTCCTAAAGGGCGGGTAGCTAGAAATGTGAATAGAAATCAGACTAGATTCAAACCCCCTAGTGAATCCAATACAAATGAACAATCCAGAAGGACTGAGGTAGAGGTAGTATCTAGACCTCCAGTACAGTGTTGGGGGTGCGGGGGATCACACTATGTAAAAACATTGTCCACACCACAAGGGGACCGATCAAATCGCATAGGTTCAAGAAGCATCAATGGTGGGAGAAGTGGTAAGAAGTGTTCCTAAAATAAATGCTTCCCTTGAAGACCATCACATGGAATATCAATCGACCATGATAGAATTTGAAAGTAAAATTTTCGACCAAACCGTATCTATTTTAATTGATCCAAGAGCTACTTTGAGTTACATTAACCCCAAAATAGATCAATTTTGTTGCAAGATGTTAAGTTTAAGAATCCTTCATTAGTACAATTAACCACAGGGGCCAAAAGAAGAGTGTTGGCCAAGGTTGGTAGTTGTCCATTAAAGTTAGCAGGATAGTCTATCATGGAAGATTTGAATGTGTTGCCCATAGGATCATATGATATCCTGATAGGCACGGATTGGTTGGAAAAACATTGGTCCCTCCTTAATTGTAAAACCAAAACCATCAATTATTTGGATGAAGAAGGAAAGAAGCAGGAAATTCAGGGGATAATAAGGCCATTGAAGTTGAGACTGGCAACAACCTCTCAATTGGAAAAATGTATTTGGAAGGGATGCCAAATTTATGCAGTTCAAGTAGGATAATTTAACTCAAAGGAAAAGATTGTTTCTTTAGAAAATATTCTGGTAGTGCAAAATTTTCTGGACATATTTCTGGAAGAAATTCTAGGACTTCCTCCAAAGTGAGATATAGATTTCACCATTGAATTGATTCCAGGAGTTGCTCTAGTATCTCACACCCCGTATCGCATGACTATACCAGAGCTAATAGAATTAAAGATGTAGTTACAGAACTGCTTGATAAAAATTATATCCGAACTAGCGTATCACCCTGGGGAGACCTACTTGTTTTCATTAAAAAGAAGGATGGAACACTGTGAATGTGCATGGATTATCGCCAGTTAAATAAACTGACCATCAAGAACAAATACCCCCTACCTCAGATAGATGAGTTGTTCGATCAAGTAAAGGGACCAATTGTGTTCTGAAAAATCGACCTCCACTTGGGATATCATCAGATTAGGATAAAGGAGGAAGACATAGCAAAAACAACCTCTAGAAATCGATACGGGCACTGCGAGTTCGTTGTATTACCTGTTGGGTTAACTAATGCTCCTGCAACATTCAAGTGCCTTATGAACAATGTATTCCATCAATATCTAGATAAATTTGTGTTTATTTTTATCAATGACATACTAATATACTCTCAGAATGTTGAGCAGCATAAAGAACATCTTTGTATTGTTCTACAAGTTTTAATGGAACATCAATTGTATGCCAAGTGCAGCAAATGTGACGTTTTTAAAGAACAAATCCATTATCTTGGTCATGTAATTATCAAGGAAGGATTGTTGTGGACCTTGAAAAAATAAAAACTATAATGGAATGGATTGTACCAAGAGATGTGGCTGATATAAGATCATTCATGGGTCTAGCCGGATATTATAGGAAATTTGTTGAAGGGTTTTCCAAAGTAGCATATCCCATTACCTCCTTGCAAAAAGAAAGGAAAAGCTTTTAAGTGGAGCATGGAATGTCAAAGGAGTTTTGATCAGCTTAAACATTTACTCACCACTACACCTATTTTGAGCATTACAGACCCAAACAAAGATTATGTGGTCTGCACCGATGCCAGCAAGGAAGGTGTTAGCAGTGTACTTATGCAGGAGGGGAGGGTTGTAGCATATGAGTGTAGGAAGCTGAAAGAACGCTAACAAAATTATTCAGCCTATGACCTAGAGTTTATAGCAGTCATTCATGCCTTAAAAATGTAGTGACATTATCTAATGGGTAAGAAATATCTGTTAATGACTGATAATCATAGCTTAACTAATTCTTTTAAGCAACCCACTTTGAATGCTAGGCAAGCTCATTGGGTTGATTTCCTAAGTCAATTTGATTTTGAAAGTAAGCACCTGAAAGGAAAAGAGAACCATGTCATGGATGATTTAAGTTAGGAAGTTCATTATATCTATGAGGTATCATTCAACAAAGTGCAAACCACATTTAAGGAGCAAATTAAGGACACAACAAATCAAGACTCGAAATGCAAATTTTTATGGCAGCAAGCTAAAATTTTGAACAACAATGAACAACGACTAGGATATGAAGTAAATCAAGAAGGTATACTGATTTATAGAGGAATAATGTATGTGCCTAACCAAAAAAATATTAAAAAATTAATATTAGATGAATATCATAAAAATCCTTATGTAGGCCACCCCGGGTACCAGAAATTCATTATTGCACTTAGAAAGGAATATTTTTGTCCTGACATGAAGAAGGAGGTGGCTGAATATTTTGCACGTTGTTTGGAATGTCAACAAGTAAAATCTGAAAACTGTCACCCAGTTGGGTTACTTCACCCATTGCCTATTCCGAAATGGAAATGGGAAACCATTTCCATTGATTTTATAACAAGGCTACCTAAAACAAAAAGAATGAATGATTCAATAATGGTAGTAGTTGATAAGTTGAGAAAATATTCTCGCTTTATATCAGTACAATCTACTTATAAAGGGGCTCAAATTGCTAATGTTTTTATGCAAACTGTTTTTAGGTTGCACGGGATACCAAAAATTATAATTTCTAACCATGATGTAAAATTTACATTAGCCTCCTAGAAAGCTCTATTTAGGGGTTTAGGCACTCAATTTCATTTCAGTACTACCTGCCATCCTTATATGAATGGACAGATTGAGTGTGTGAATCAAATAGTGGAGGACATGTTGCAGACTTATATGATGCAACAACCCTCTAAATGGGAGGAGTATATTCATTTAGTTGAATTTTCTTACAATAGCAGCTACCATACTTCTTTGCAAATGAGTCTTTTTGAAGTGTTGTGTGAGCAAAAGTGTAGAACACCCTGAATTGGTGGGGGGGGGGTGTGCGGTGGGCACTGAAGATAAGTTAATTCCAAGACTAGATATGCTAGCAGAAATGGAGGAATTGGTTAAAAAGGTGTGAAGTAATTTAAAGGTCGCCAAAGACTGAAAAAAGATGTATGTTGATAGGAAAAGGAGTTTCTGAGAATTTCAAGTGGGAGACCATGTGTATGTTCGTGTTCGAGCCAAGAAAAGTACATTCCAATGAAGTGGATGCACTAAATTGGCACCCATATTTTGTGGTCCTTTTCAAATTCTAGCTCGAATTAGGCTAGTGGTCTACTAACTCGCTCTACCTAGCCATATTCATGTGCATAATGTCTTCCATGTTTTTGGGTTTAAAAATTATATATATGATCTTAACCATATAATCAATTGGAGGGATATACAGGTAAGTATAAAATTTAGAATATGGCATGTCATAAATAGGATAACAATTGATCTTTTTTTTTAGATGATAGTTGATTGAAATCTTGTTTGTTTTATAGGTAGAACTGGAAGGTGAGTTCTTGGTCGAACCACTGGGTATACTCGATAGGAAATAATTAACGTTGCAGAAATTATTTATCACCCAAGTTAAAGTGCAGTGGCAACACTTTAGGCCGGAGGAGGGCACTTGGGAATATGAACAAGTTATGAAGGATACCTTTACAAATTTATTTCCAGGAGAAAAACAACGGGACGATGTTCAATCTTATGGGGGGGGAGATGTGATGTCCCCTATGAATGTAAATATTTTTTTACTACATTTGAACAAACTGAAACACTATTAAGTTTATACAGTTAATTATCTTTCATTAAAACTACATGGAAAGTAAAAACTGCTAGAATGATGGGAGCAAGTATTTTGATTAAAGTTACATGAAAAGTGAAATGTCACATAAAGACAATTTTATATATGATGGGTAGTTAGGATAGGTGGTTACCTAACCCTAACTATTTCTTTGGAGATTTATTCCCAAAGAAGGGATCAAGAGGATAGAGGTATATGAGATCAAGAAAGGGGAAAAGAATGAGAAAAGAGAAAAATTGTGTTGTAAAGATAGATAGATTGAAGGAGCTAAGTCTGGTTGGGACCAGATAGCTGCTTATAGACTATAAAGTCTTAAAGGAGAAATCATGTGGAAGGATTACTCAGGGGGAGACTTAGGCTGGACAATGAGTATGGAGTAGAAAGTCTCAAGGTTGGGAGGATTAACAAGAAAAATAAGTTTGCAAGTTCATAAACAACGGGAGTATTTAGCAACAGAAATATAAGTACTCTCTTGATTTTTAATTAGAGTGATAATTTAAGAAGTTGTATAGTCAAATAGAATCATTATATATAAACAAAATAGTTATGTAGTAAATTTTGTTAAAGGTTAAGGGTTATACACTTGGAAAATTGAAATCAATAACCTGCGATTTCTAAATACAGAGAAAGACATCAAATGTATACATGAAATAAATCTAGTATAAAGAATCACTACTGTTGTAACACAAGAAATTACAAATCAATGAATTTATAGAATTCCTAAAACCTGCAGGTAGAATACAGTATATACCAAAGACCTAGCAGAAGTATCGAATAGAAAAGCTCAGGAAAAGATAGTGAAAACCATGTGAGTAATATACAAAGAAAGAAATAGATTTTTGTGCTCAAAAGAACAAAAAGGAATAGTTGACCCTGACTTTCCATTACATGTAGAGTCAACTCAAGAGATAGCCTATTGAAACTACGGCATGGGAACCATAAACCGAAACATAAATGGTAATGCATAACCAAAATATATATACACATTGCATTGGAAGGTAAACCCTCAGGGGTTCTTCACTCGCGAAACAACAAGGCAAACTCCAAACTCAGATGAAAACCGAATAAGTTCCTAAACTTTAACCAACATAGTTAAAATCGAATACACATAATAATGAAGCCATAAACCCTTTCAAAACACAGATAAGCATATACAAGTGGACCAATTTCTTAAAAATCGATATTAAGTTCCCAATTAGAGGACCATAGACAGAATAGAGCCATCCTCAAACCCTTCGTAGTGTGTTAAAGCTAGTAAACAGAGGATTAAGAATCAAGATGCATACACCCTAACACTTAGAACCAAAAACTACAAAAGTTACAGTAGTCATGAGTTGACATTACATACAGAGAATGTTATGATAACCAAAAACCCTGAATACATGAATTTACTATCTAGTTTAAATATGAACGGATTAAAAAGTGTATAAACGGCTTCAACCCTAAAATGATTCCCATAATCCTTGCATACCCGGTGAATTCTTTCCCAAAGACTGTAGAGTCTAGGAGGTAGAGTTGTAGCACCTCGACAATGGAAAATGTTTCTAAATCTTGCGAAAATCTTTGGGTAATTTTGGTGAAACCTGCTAGACCACCAAAAGTAGGTGAGAGCATATCAACACTTGAGATGAATAGAGTCACCATGATTTGAATTGAGGCCTAAAACCTTACCTATTTGAGTTTCTAATGCCATCCTCGAACGCCGGAAGAAAATCACCATCTCATGGGGAAACCTGTAAACAAAAACGCACTAATAAGTACTGTTACAAATAATACCAGGTGTGAAGGAGCTTGACAAGGTGGAAAAGTAGGTATAGCTTACCTAAGGCACAGTTCAACAACGGACAGACACCATGACCTTTGTAATAGAGGAGCAACAAAATGACCACTTCCAAACCCCAGAGGAGCTTAATCAGATAGACATTCACATCTACCATCTGATCTGATGAACGAAGGAGGGTTTTCGATGGATCTCGCATTCCCAAGTGTGAAGGGCCAACTGGAAGACACCTCAAAGGCTCTAGGCATAGGATTCTAGGGCAGCCAACCACCCAAGAATTAATGCACATTGAAAACAAGATATGGCATCCAACAGACTTGTAGGTGTGAGGTTCATAGTCTCGGCCACCTCCCACAGATGTTATACCCAGCAATTGAATCATAACAATAAATTAATAAAAACACACAACATTGCATAGGAGCCGAAGGTAACAAATATTTTAATATCCTTTGTAATTATAAGATTATATATGAGTAAAACAAATACGAAATAAGTAATTTGTTTATTGTACAATGATTTGAAGATGATTTTAATATGCCATGGAAATCTTATATTTTGTTGTTAGAAAAATAAAATAAAGTTACTTTTTAATTTTATTTTACTCTATATATATGTGACAAAAAAACAACTTAAAATCAAAATACTAGATATTATTATTTATATCTTGAATTAAATTGTGATTGGAATAAGATGTGTGAGTTTTGTAAAGTCTTTTTATAACACTTAAAAAGGCTCTTTATGAACAACTAAGTATTATGTCTTTATAAATCTCCAAAGAAGTGTAGTTAATAATATTGAGTGCAAGCTCCTCCATATGTTAAAATATTTTCTTCTTTATCATGAAAAATTTGGTGAATTTTCCTATTAAAAAAAATGATTTTCTAATTCCTATTTCCTATTAACTTAAAATTTGAAAGATGAAACTAGTTTATTTCAAATTTCATCAAAAAAATTCTTTAAGGATTACTAAAATTCACAAAGATGCTTATGCTCATAATAATATAAGTATGGATCTTTAAAAATTTCCTTCCCTATAATCAAGATGCATGTGGCCCCTAACTCCTCTTAAGAGACGATTGTCAGAGGGCTAGAATTTCCATTCCACTTGAATGTCTCATGCCAATTAATAATCCTAGTCATTTCATGACACCAATGTGAACTGAAGAGGTGGGCCTGAAGATCAACCACTCATATAACCTAAAATACACATAATTGGACCATGTCCTAGATGAAACCAAGCTATGCTTATTTATCCATGTGGAATATTTAGCCATAGGAAACCTACTATCATCTCCCTTAAGCCAAGCATATACTTGGAAAACTAATTTCCCAAATTGCTACAGTGTTATCGTTGATATAAACCTACTTGTCATAGTTACCAAGATCTTATTCCTACTCTAAAGGAACCCACATACATTTGATGGATGCATCACTATTATTTCCTTTCCATGGATGGCACACACATCTAGTACATTTCCATGTCCTACTATCCTTTTTCAACACCTGAAAAATGGCATCTAGATGATATCTCATCTATCCCACTTGAAAATATTCTCTTGTCCCTCCTATCCTACATTTAAATACACCATCCTCGTTGTCTCACAAATCATTATGAGTTGGTCACCAAGGCTACTAGGAATATGGACTCATCATGTAAATTTCCAAGTATGCCTCTAGTGCACCCTCCTTCATGCCAATTTCAATGGCTCCTTAAGTAGGATTCCTTTCATTCTTCTCCATTGAAAATTATATAAAAAAAATGTCCTTGTCAACATGAATTCATTAGCTCATTGAATGAAAAGGGTGTTAGTGGTGAAGAGAGACTTCCACAATTTAGACATTTGAATGTTTACTTGATACCAACTATCATGGGAATAGAATTTTCATTCCTTTTGATCATCCCATACCACTCAAGAAGCCTAATCATGACACAATACTTGCATGAAATTGTGAACTAAGCATGACCATCAACTATTCATTTCACTTAAATATGTGTAATTGTTATGTCTTGGTCAGAACCAAGCTAGACATTTTTAGTAGTGCAGAATACTGGAATGCTCGTTTCACCATATGTGATTCTACACCACCACCACCCAACCATAGCTAACCTATTATTGCCTTCTTTTTATATAACCATATACTTGAACACTTTGTTGTGTCATGTGACCATGCTATTATTCATTTAAAACTACTTATGATAGTTCCCAAGATCCCATTCATATTTTGAAGGGACCCACATACCTCTAGTGTAAATATCATTGCTATCACCTTGCTATGGACAACACACATGATTTATCACATTACCAAGTCATGCCATCCTTCATCAGAGCTTGTAAAGGAATTCCTTGCCAATAACTCATCTTCCTACTCATCATGATATCCATGGTACTCATATCCTACACTCTAGTATACCATCCTCATCATCACATGCATCACTACAAGTTGGCCACCAAAGTTACTAAGAATATGGACTCATCATGTGGTGTGCCAATTATTCTTGGCACACCCTCTATTATGGCATTGCCAATGGTGCCTCAAGTCAAGGTCCTTATAGTGATGAAGGGGAAACTTCTGATATCTACTAAAAATATATAATCATAGTTAATAGGTTAGGTTGATGGCATCTTGAGGGGTTGGTACCCGATGGAATTTTAAGTAGTACCTCAAAACGTTAACAACATTTGATGCAAACAACACTATAAATGCAAAATCCCAAAACCTACTATGTGCATCAAAATACTTGGTCAATAATATATACACAAACTTAATAACCCTTTCAATTCACAAAAATTATCATCCTATATGTGCAGGTCAAGAATGCTAAATTTTGTTAGGGTTGCTATGGAAATCCAATAAATTTTGTGTGCCAAAACATGTATTAATAGAAACACATAGGAAGTTGAGAAGGAAAATAATCACCTCATCAACCATCAACCAACTTCAATAACTATATCTTAGTTTTTTAATTGAAATGTAATCTCTTTTTTTATCTAATTTATAAATTTATCTTTCATACAGTACTGTACAAATTATTTACATCCAACATAGATCCTTCATAACTCCAAAAATCATTCCTCGATCTTTTTCATTTTTAAAAATATGCATCATAAGTTTAGATTTCATCTCTCTCTCTCTCTCTCTCTCTCTCTCTCTCTCTCTCTCTCTCTCTCTCTCCACACAATATGTTCATATTTTTACACCCCACTTTATTAATGAATGTGATATGATATTAGTCAACAAGGTGAAGCCTCTATGTTAGACCTACCCCTAGGCACATTCACAAGAATGCCTAGTCAAAACAATGTGTGCGCATTCTTAGAACATGTATGTGCTTTAGAATATGTATTTCTCACAATACACACAATATGTTCATAGTTTTACACCCCACTTTATTAATGAATGTGATATGATATTAGTCAACAAGGTCTCTCTCTCTCTCTCTCTTTTCTTATTGTCCCTTTCTCACAATACACACAATATGTTCATAGTTTTACACCCCACTTTATTAATGAATGTGATATGATATTAGTCAACAAGATGAAGCCTCTATGTTAGACCTACCCCTAGGCACGTTCACAAGAATGCCTAGTCAAAGCAATGTGTGCGCATTCTTAGAACATGTATGTGTTGTAGAATATGTATTTCTCACAATACACACAATATGTTCATAGTTTTACACCCCACTTTATTAATGAATGTGATATGATATTAGTCAACAAGGTGAAGCCTCTATGTTAGACCTACCCCTAGGTACATTCACAAGAATGCCTAGTCAAAACAATGTGTGCGCATTCTTAGAACATGTATGTGCTTTAGAATATGTATGTATGAGTGACAACTTTTTAGCATACATGTTTACTAATTTGGTTACATGGAAGATTAGAAAAAAATATACATTAAAACCTCCATTCTTTTAGATGGCTCTCAATTTCTCTATTTTTCAAGTTAATTTTATTTAAAATCCCTTATAAA
>APFE030961156.1:24288-38616 GCA_000404065.3 Pinus taeda
ACATATATAGAATATTGATATACATGTATGTTTTATTTTATATTTTTTTATCACATTAAGAATATTCCGAAGAAGTTATATGATGCACTATTAAAGGTACATATTTCCAATCTACATAAAACGTTTGATTATGTTAATATTCTTACACAACGCACTTATATAAAGCCTTGTAAATTCACAGTGAATTTGAATGTGGTGTAAAAACATGAATTATATAGAACTAGATTAGTTTTAGAAATATATACTTTGTATTTATAAAAATTGTATATGCTTGTGAAATTTGAGTCTTATTAAAATTAGAATGTTATTTTTCATGCAAAATATAATACACATAAAATATAACATAATATTGTTAGAAAAATTCAAATTTCACATAGTCATACACAAAAAAAATAAAAATTATATATTTGGAAAACTATTTCAATAGCCTACATTTCATCTTTCTACACTATATTCAAATTCATCATGGAAATATCTAGAATCATCCATATAAGTTAACATATTGTTTTATTTCCATGTTTGCTTATCGTTAACTCACACACACCCTATGTGATGTGTCAAAGCACATGGTATTGATATTTTTAAAATTTTCACATATCAACTCCATATTAAGCTCAAAGCAACTATATATCTTCCTAATATTTGAATATAGAAAAAATACCAATTTGGAGAAGAAATTTTGATTAGAATAAGAAATTATTTACCTTAAATTACAATAATTCACTTTATATTATTTTGTTTATGGTCAACAATGAAATTATTTTAGTATTATTAATATTTATTTAATTACGGTCAAGCCCTCTAAGATAGAAAAAGTACCAATTTAGAGAAGAAAATTATTTACCCTTAAATTAACATTATTCTTATATTATTTTATTTATGATAAAAATGAAATTATTTTAGTATTATTAATATTTATTTAATTATGTTCAAGCTCTCTAAGATGTAGATGAGTTGTGAGGTCATTAGTTATAACCTAAACTAGTATTGTGTGATGTGAAGCAACATGGATATGACTGAGGGTAATAAGAGTAGATAATCAAATCTCACACAGATCCACTTTGTTTTTTTGTTTCAACTGAATTTAAAAAAAATAAAAAAAATAATAATAAAAAACTAAAATACTAGACATCAATTCCATATTAAACATGTAGAGAATTAAACACCTCTCAAATTGAGTTGTAAAAACATCTTTTAACACAATAAAAATATAAGTATTCAATATAGAGAAAATTAAATACCTTTCGAATTAAGTTGTAAAAACACCTTTTAAGGCAATAAAGATATAAATCATATTTTCTATTTTATGTATATCTTTATTAAGTTTAATTTTGCTTAAATTTTTCTGAAAGTTTCAAAACAAACATTGACTCTTTGTATCTTTCTATATGAATTAGTGATTAAATTACATATATTTATATTTTAATTAATTATATTTATATTTATATTTATTGTATTTAAATTTTATAACGATAATAATAAAAAAAAAATTATTTTAATAAAATTTAATTTAACAAATAATTAATTAATTTTATTTAAATTAAATTATTTATATCTTTTTATTAAAATTTCAGTTGATTATATATGTTTTTATATTTTTCTCATCCGCTTTTTTTAATTCATTTAAGTCAACTTTCAATTTTATCCGAGTATAGACATTCTATATTCCCTTCTTTTATATTTTATAAAAATATATTCACCAATATAAACATTAATAATAAAGAAAAATAATCAGAATAACAAGTCCCACCTTGAATTAAATATAAAATATAAAATAATTCCACGTTTACCAAATGAATCCATATTTATGAATTGGTGTATGTCAATGATTACATAACAGGCCAGGAATAAAGAAGCAACGCTTGATTTCAAAACTGTACACACATTTTCAACAACTATGTTGGGAAGCTGGCTGAATCCATGGAGGCCGAAAGCATTAAATATAGAGAATTGGCAAAGAGGACGAACCACTAAATCCACTTATAAATGAACAACCCTATAATGATTGTACAAGCATATTTCTCTGCACATTAAAAAATTCACCAAATACCCAACATCCAAACAAGATTCATGGGTATAAAAAAATAAATAAAGGAGACCAACTATATGGTGTACCTTATCAATACAAATAATTGAGTATAGGAAATTAACATTAACATATTTTGATACTCAACTACGATAATGACAACGTATATATGATCGCTCTCTCCACATATATTTGCCTGGATAGTATCTAGTCCACATCAGATTAGGTAGTGACAAAAAAATTGTTATACAAAATTGAAATTGACTAAACCTTTGAGAAGAATAAATTGTTTTTAACATATTAGAATATGTTTAATGATGCTCTTACTTCTTGTTTTCTTTTAGTTTATTGCTAAGAGCTATTAGAAAGGTTGCAAGCATATTGTATAAGAGTTATTAGAAACGTTGAATTGGGAAGGTGTATTGGGTTTGTATTGGTAGGGGTTAAATAACATTATTTTTAGAGGTATTTTCTAATGTGTAGTCAAATTAGGGGCATTGTTTAGTATGCCATGAACACATGTGATATGTGAGATATTCATTGAGTGAAGCCCCCGTGAAAGAGTTATGGAAGTTGAGGATGAAGGTTAAAAAGGTTTCAAGAGCAATGATATAATTTAGAGATTTCAAAAAAGATGTATTTAAATTTCTAAATTGATACACAATTTCCAACTAAAGTAATTCATTAGTGGAAGGTATAAAAGAGTGGTGATGAACATTTTAGTAGAAAATTATTTCACCCAAGTGGATAATTCCTTTCTTGTATTTTTGTAAATCATGATATTTAGCATAGGAGAATATGTGTTAGTTTTGAGGTTATATTGAGGCATCCATAAAGGATAGATGTAAAATTAAATTATGTGGAGAGGCATTAGTTTGTAGAAAATGGACAGGTGTAGGAATACGAGAGCATTGTTAGTTATAGCCTACATTTTGTATTAGAGATATTTTTTTAGGTCAGAGAGGATGAGAAGAAAGGGAGGTAGAAAAGAGAAAAATATATTGTGTCCTGAGTAGTTATCAGACCTATGTAATGAAATTGTAAATCCTTGTAATTTCCTGGTTCTACATAATCCAATGTTGGCCTGAATTAGATTCTCTATTCACTTTGTGTTTGATATATATGGTTTGTGCTAATATTCTGTGAAGAGAGGAAACAATTGAACACCTTCATATAGATCATTTATGGGCACTAAATATCAGCATAGTAAAAATACCTTACTAAAGGATCTAGTAGTCATAAAGGTTGTAATTATAGAGAAAGGGAAGATTTGAAACTAGGTTCGTAGATGTGGTCAAACCGGGGTTTGTGGGTATAAACTTTTTCTAGGCCTAAGTTGCAAATTCCAATTCACATCAATGAATATGCCGATTGAAATCCATATTAACTTCTCATCAGTTCTTGGCACCAAGATAAACATTACTTCATGGAACCAGAACCAAACGGGTTCTTCTCCTAGCACAAAGTACTAACCTAAGATTGGGGTTTTCCATAGTGGTAGCATGGTTCTACCTTTATATGGGGTTCCACTTCAAATTTCCGCCAAAAAACATAGTGTTTTGATTGAGAGTGGTTTCTAGTTTTGGATTTCCCCGCCTTGCTAACTCATGGAAGACTACGAGGTCCCTGAAGTGAATCCAGGTTATAGAACAAACCCATACTAAAATCGTGCCATTTAGAAGTAGCACCTAGTTAATGATGGTCCTATGGAAGTGGCCCCTATTTTGGACCCCCCCCCCTCTCGGGTTAAACCATGGAAGACTAAGGAGGTGTCGAAGTGAACTTGGGTGGTTGATCTAACTGTGCCTACAAGTACATTTTCCAAAGTAAGTTGCTCAATAAGGAGGGATGATTTGGTGTAAGGCAAAGTATATTCAGTGAATATTTGACATGGTGGCAATTGATACATTCGATCTGAGAAGGAATGATAAGCCATCAATTGAAAGTTCCAATAGACATATTTATTTATGAATTTGTTTTGCATTAATTACAATTTTGATATCAAGATATTAGGACCAATCCCACTATCAAAAGATACCTCAAGGAAACAATGATCTGATAGCTACCTCCCAATAAGTGCCACGTCATGTGGAGTATAGTGTTGAATGCTAAGAGCATAATGAGAGTTTGGAGAAAAAAATGGTGGAGCAGGAAAGACTAAGGCAATGTCATCAAGTGGTATCAAAGCACGATTTCTCTTGGACATGGAAAAAAGGAATAGAGGAGAATCTCGAGGAGTAGGTGTAAGGAGACCTGTGAGTAGAAGAAGGCCTATCGTGAATGCATCCAGTGAATTCATCCTTAGAATACAAGATGAGGCACATTCAATAGAGATTGGTAGAAATGGAAACTACCTATAGGCAAGGAGCTGACATAGAAGATGTCATTGAAGCTAAAGAAAAGCCTCTAGTGAAGAAGAAGGAGGAGGAGAGTCAACAGAGGAAAAAATGTTGAAGATGATAGCCAAATTGGTTGTCAAACCAAAGATGGAAGTACTTGCATATGAAGTTAATTTTATGGTTGATGAATTAATGGATTAGATATATGCCATGGAAAATTATTTGATTATAGAGAAGTAGATGAGGCAAAGAAAGTGAATTTTGTTGTCACAAGGATGAAAGGAAATGCAACCTTATGGTGGGATGAAGTGTAGGCTGACAAGAAAAGAAAAGGCAAGCCCATGATCAAAAGTTGAAATAGAATGGTGGTGAAAATAAAAAACAAGTTTTTTCCCAAGGATTATTAGTTAAATATTTTCAAGCAGTTGCAAAACCTTAGATAGTGATCCATGATAGTGAAAGAACATATTAAATAATTTTATAAATTAAATATTAAAGTTGGACACATTGAAGAGGATGTTGAAAAGGTTGTTGGATAACTTAATGACTGCTTGTATGAGATTCAAGATGAGATTGGTATCTTGACTCTAAACATATACAAGGATGCTTACTAAGCTACTTTGGAAGCTGAGGAAAAGAGTTATAGCAAACAAAGTCAAAATAGCTTAAGAAAATGTCATGCTAGAAGAAAAGGATAATTAAGTGGCAGAGAAATATTTCAACCTCCAAAAGAATAAGTTGGGATTTCAAGTAAGAAGACACCAAGAGGGGGTGACTTCAAAGAAACAATATCTTCCTGAAGAGGTAGAGGTAGAAGGAGAGAAAACCAACCTACATGCTACAAATGTGGATAGTTAGGCCATATGTCATGGGGATGCCTAGAGAATACTCCAACAGGACAAAGGAGTATACATGTGGTAGAAACCAAACAAGAGAATGTGAATGTAGTGGAAATTAAATAAGTTGTTGAAGCAAGAGAATCCCCGTTCTTGAAGGACGTTTTAATTAAATCAGAGAAAGAAACTAAATAACCATCTTGGAGGATACTTTTGTTCAGGACCGTGCACAAGAGAAGAGGAAATTGTTGCAAGATTCTAATTGATAGTAGTAGTATAGATAATCTTGTTTCTACAAAGATGGTAGATGAACTATATTTGAAAATAACACCACATCCTACCCCTTAAAAGGTTCATGTTTTCAAAAAGGATATCAAATCTTAGTTAATGAATAATTTAAGGTAGATTTTCAAATTGGAAGGTACATGGATATAATATTGAGTGATGTAATGCCTATGGATCTTTGCCATATTCTTCAAGAAATGCCATGGATGTTTGATAGGAGAGTTATCTGTGATGGTAGAAAGAACAACTACACATTTGATAAGGATGGTTAAAAGCATACATTGTTGTCTTTACAAGATAGAGTTAAAGAGGAAGCTAGTCCTAGTGTGTTGTTGATGAGTGGAAAGGAGCTACTACAAGAGGTAAAAAGAAAAGGAAGTATAATTTTCCTTGATCATAATTCTTACTAACACAATTTTCAATGCTTTTCCTAAGGAAGTCAAGGATGTATTCAATGATTTTGCTGATATAATTATGGATTAATTACCAAATAAACTACCCCCTATTTGAACCATCGACGACCCTCATATATATTTGATTATGGGAACAAATCTTCCAAACAAGGAAACTTATAGAATGACTCCTCAAGAAAATGAAGAGATAAAGAAACAGGTGCAAGATTTGTTATACAAAGGTATTATTAGAGAAAGTTTAAGTCTATGTGATATTCCAACAGTCCTTAGTCTGAAGAAGGATGTTGGATGGAGGATGTGCACTTATTTGAGGGCATGGTGTAGGTAAATTCTTAGTGCAAACACAAACAATTCCTCTAGCTCGAGAGAGCAGGTTTGGCCACAAACAAACAATTTATGGAAAATCTTCTTAAGCTAGAATCAATTAAGAGGGCCTACCTCTTAGAACGTTATTCTACTTGGTGATGATCTGACTTCCTCACTCTAGTTATCTTTAGTTTCCTTCCTTCGAATACCTGAAACAAGCAAACAACAACAACAACAAATGTGACACCATACAATATTGTATTCAACCTACTTAATAGGTCAAGGAACATTAAGCCATAAAGATGTAAAATGACACTTACATGTAGGAAATCAACTAATAGTTGCATTAATATAAATTAGAAAGATATTAGAAAAGGTGCCTTGACGTTGCTGGTCTCCTCTGACGTATCCGAGTTCCCACACTTCTGCTAGCACTTCATGAATAGCCCCAACAATAGAAGTTTTAAGGCCTCTTTCCCTCTAGTCTCAAGCCAAACAAAAATAACACTATTCTCCGTCAAACATACACTAGAAAGCTACAAGCTATAGATGACTTGCTGATTATTCAAACTTGCTCCAAAAATCCAACTAGCTTTTGCTTGGGAAAAAGAGAGGCTTATATAGCTTGGATGGATGGGAGATGGTTCCTCTTATCATGGGAGAAGGTCTTATCTCTTGAGGTTGTTCCATCCTAATAGGGGAAAGGAACCCAAACTAATTTCCTCATCTCTATCTGGCCCAACCATCTACTAGACTTCCCTTATGAAGCTCTTAGATATGGAAGCTTCAACTCCTTATTTAAAAAACCTTCCAAAAGAGGATCGGCGTGACTGAAAAGGGGCTCAGTCGATCCGATCGACACAAGGGCTAGTTTTAACCTCTGTAAATTGGCATGAGGAGAAAACTAGTCAATAACGTCGGTCTTGTAAACTGGGATAGAAGGAAGATTCTTGGGAAACGATGCAAAGGGGAATTATCCTGCTTATTAAGAGGGGCATACTAGGAGTTTCTTCATGATGGGAAAGCATGTCAGGTATATGTAGAGGTCCTCCAGGATCATAGACGATGAGTACAGGGATAGTCACAAAATATTGTGTAACAGATGCCCCCTAAAGCGTGAAGGCTGAACTAGAGTGAGGGGTGAAATGCTTTACAAGTGGAAGCGGGGAATCAGAGTTTGTCATCAGAAAACCCACAAGCAATCATAGATACATATACATCACTGAAAACTCTGAATAATGATACATGAATCATGGTATGGATGCATCCATCTAAAGAATAATCATGTGAATGGATACAAGGCATGGGTGCATCCATCAAGTAGAAAGGATCATAATGAAACCAAGGTGTGGTTGTAGCCATTCATCTGAAAGAGACATGTATATCAACATGACCATGTCACATCGCCTCACAACCTGGACTTGCGTAATCTTAGCCCAAGGTCTTGCACTCCAAATGGCCCGATCAAAGTACAAATCCTAACATGTGAATGAATGTGTTGAAGTCGAACATGCTAGGAAGTCGCTTGATTACTGGTCAATGATGTGAATCGTTAATAAGCGCGAGAGAAACCACCAATAATGGAAATGGCTCTCAAGGTACTGGTAGCACAGTTCACGGAATGTGAATAAAGGAACTGATGTCAAACTCCCGTGAAACCATCTGATCGAAAGCCAAAGATGTGAACTTGTCGTCAAGTGTGAATAACTTTCCATTAGGGTATGCAAGCTCTAAGGCACTAGAAGGGAGTCTCTCAGCCAACTTCTTGTATAATGAGCTGAAGTCGATAGGAAGAGATCATGTCGAAGGAGGGCCATGATGTATCCCACATCATCAACAAAATATAAAGGGATGCAAATAATTTTAGATGATATAGAGAATCAAGAGTAAGTGTAACTGCAGAAGGACTAACTCTTGAACATATCGACAACACAACTCCAAAGTTTGAGAGCTTTTGGATCCATAGGATTGGTGGTCATGATGACGTGGAAGAGATCAAATGGAAGGAAAAAATGAGTGGCCCAACCAAAGAAGTTCAAAGGAAAAGGAGGATATCCTAACCTGACACGAAGGGGAGAGTTTCATGTTCAAGAGTGAGCTGCCAACATGACTGATAAAATTTCCAAATTTTCCCCCACCATTTTTGGTGAGTACTCCAGTTAGTTTTACACAAGCTTGGTGGGGATAGAATATGCTTGTAATATAATTTTATCCTTCATATGGATCCATCCTAGTAAGTTTTATGATCCCTAGGAAGGAGTAGCTCAGTCTCGTCATAATGACAAGTCCTATGTCATTTAATTTTTTAACGAGTCCGACAAAGGTGAAACTCGAAATCTTTTCATGTTTAGAGATTTTGAAAAAAACACAAAAAAGAAAACTCCAAAAGGTCCCTTTCCATAGATTTGTGTCTCTTGAGCTTGAAAAGGTAGAAAACAATACTTGAGAGAACCACTTGACCATTTCAGTCAAGGAGCACCTTTTTGTAAATAGTTCATCCCAACCCGAAAAAGGGGTAAATGTATACTGGGTGAACAATGTTTCACAGCATTTAACGAGTTCAGAAATGACAAGATCTCGATAATATTTTCATGTTTTATGAGTCAGAAAAGAGCTGAAAGTAGACCCCCCAATTTTATTCTCTTTAATGAGTCAAAAAGGGAAAAACTACTCAGCAATCTTTTCATCATTTATGAGTCAAAAAAGAGCTTAAAGGTGACTCATCCTGGTGGAATGAGTGGTATAAAGGGTAGCAATTGGTTCCGGCAATGGAGGAACTACTCAAAACATGTAATGGTCAAGAGGCTGGCTAATAAAACCACTCATTGTGGTGGTCCCTCAAGAAAGGAAAAAACAACCAAGTGAAAGCATATGATTGGCCAAAGAGATGGTGGCAATGGAATGAAACAACCAAGGCTCATCTAGTAGAAATTAGCTGATAAAAACAACAATCAAGAGATGTAAATTGGGCATGGGTTCATTTTTACACAAGCTTGAACCATGGAGAACTCTGCTTGGATTTGGTTTCATGTTTACACAAAAACTATGCTTGCTATAAGTTTGCATGCCCCGAGCATAATGACTCAATCGAGGTACATGCCCCCCAAGCTTCATTTCAGTCAACTAGGTGGATGGAATGAAGGTTCACTTTCGAGATCTCAAAAAGACTCGACTGGTATTTTATGAGATATTAATCAAAGACTCAATTTGGAAAAGGAAGTCACTTCATTTTTTAATGAGATTGACACAGTAAAATAGCTATCCTCAAGACCCTTGTTTCATTTTTTCAACGATCTTGACACAAGACAAAGAACTATGCTCACACCCTTTGTTTCATTTTTTAATGAGGTTCACACAAGACCAGGAACTATCCTCATGACCCTTGTTTCATTTTTTAATGAGCTTGAAATAAGACAAGGAACTATGCTCACACATATGTTCATGAATGATACGAGAACATGGCTCCCAAGAGGTCTTCACTAGATGGAAGAACCACACTCCAGGAGGAATACAAGTCATTTGGTACCAATAACATATTGGGTTTCAGTGCCCCCAATACATAATGTACTATAACATTTGTGTGATCATCAACAAATGTAGAGACAGGATAGGTAGCCACATAATTGATCTGAGGCGAGGAAGGTACTGCTTGAAAACAAGAGTCGATATGGGAAGATGGTTGCAAAGGAGGCACCTGGTGACCAACTAATGACAGTTGATCAATAGTCACAATTTTCCCTTCGTGTGGAAATCAAACGACATGGAAAAGTGAAGAAACAAGAGCTCCCATGACATAAACATAGTCATTTCCAAGGAGAAGATTTAAATCTAAGGGACCTTGGACTACCATCATGTCTATATAGACGGTCTTTCCTCCCAAAGTAATAGGGAACTTCGGAAGGACCCCTAAGGGTTGACTGGTTCCTCTGTTGAAAGCTAATAGATTCTGAATGACACGCACAAACTATGGGGATCCCAAAGCTTATCAAGTAGTAGAAGACATGATGCTAATAGACACACCTTCATCTAATATAGTGCCATGTACTACCATATTATAGGCTTGTACTATGATCTAGAAAGACACATAAGATGGGAGGCAGAAAGCAGTCAATTGACCCTAATCAAAAGAAACAACAAAATTACTTGGTGGGGGTATCATACGATTGCCCCCATGCCCTGTAGAAGAAGGAGAAGGACTCTTCTAAATATCTGGGATGGGAGAGTCACTCTTCAATTCATGAGAATATGAGGAGACAAGAAGAACATGAGCAGTATGATTACCATTCTCTTCCAAAACAGAGTGAGCAACTGGTGGCGGAACCAAGTCAACACTCTTTTTTACCAATGGTTGGTTGGGAACAAACACAAGAGAGTCATGCTCAAGAAGAGAAGGATGGGCAAGATATGAATACAAGTTAATCTCTTTACCAACTAGGAGAGGATTAGAAGAAAGCCTCTAATAACCAATAAGAAGTTGGGGTTGAGGAGCTGTAATGTTTTCCAAAAGTTTGGAAGCTTTATCCATAAGAGGACAAAGCTGAAGAAGATGCTTCCCTTCACATAACTTATAGGGGAATCTAATCTTTCTCTTCTTCTTACCATCATTAGTTGAAGGTGTAGCATCGACACGATCTCCAAAGGTCGATGGGGATGGTTAATTCAGGTCTTGAGACCATACCTCTAAGACTTTGGGAATGCCAGGACAATCTTGAAGGAGATGGTCACCCTTACATGGCCTGTAAGGGAATCTCACCTTCTGTGGAAGATTAGAAGGTTTGTTGACAAGAAGTGAATGTAGAGCAATAATTGCATAGTTGGCCTCTCACTTATCTGACTTCTTCTTCTTCATCATGTTCTTCTTCTTCTTAGTCTCCTTGTTACTGGATTTCAATCTTTCACCAGGCAAAGTAGAAGAGGAAGGTGAAGAAATAAGGGAAGAAGGTGATAGGTCAACCTTAGAATCATCATGATGTGATTCAAATGAAGGAGATGGCTGGACAGGAGTTGGGATACTCAGTACCACCGAGGTAAAAAATAACTAGATAGGTAAACCAATGGCTAACCTAGGAAGGGACAACGTCGCCATATAAGGAGCACCAACATTTCCAAAAGAAGGAAAAGGACCAGAATTCCCATCCGAGGAGAATAATTGAATGGTAAATTCTGGAAATGTTTCCATTGGAATTGACCCTAAAGAATTACTAAGGAATATAACTTTAACTAGGAATATTTCGTGGGAAATTGATTTTAGAACACTGAAACAAAATTTTTCCTTTTCTTGTTTTAAGAGTCAAGAAAAGGGAAAAAGGTGACTCTAGTCACTTTCAAAGTTAACGATCTCGAAAGGATAAGTTCTCAATTATCTTTTAAATTTAAATAGTCAAAAAGACCCAAACGACTGCTCAGGATAATCTAGGAAAAAGGATTACCAGGTAACCATGAATTGTAGAATACCTCTAGGTGAAATAAGAAGTATAGGTGGGAAATCTCCCTGACTTCTGTGTTCGGTGTATCACGTTTACAAGTAGGTAGATTCGGCTTCTTACAGATAAAGGATTGTAGACCTAATGGCGTCTCCCTTTATATACATGACTGTATGGGGAGAACAAGTTTGTACTAGCGTTGTCTAGTGCCGAAGCGAACAACAGTTGCTAGGTTTTAAGATGCCTGAAAATGTCTCTAGCCCAGACCTCTAAATGTAAGTGTTAAGTTTCAATGCTTCCTTAGGTTAACTCGATAAATTTTAATGGTTGATCTTGAATAAGGTTTCAATTACAAGGCCCTACCGCTGTCATCTGATAAAACTCCTACATGCAACTATATGAGAAAATAGATCTTTCTCTTTGATGAAAGTTAACACTAATTGAGAGATAGGGAACAAAAAATCAATGCAAAAATCAAAGAATGAAATATTTCTCTAATAAATCTCCTAAATGCATTGAATCTTCCTATAACAACAAAATAAGTTTCAATTCATTTCCAATGCTTATGATGATGCAATTCTAGCTTCTCAATAACACTATTAATGCAATATTTTCACTCAAGTAAACTAGAATGATGTTCTTCTTTTCATAAAATTCAAAATGAATCTTCTGCATAAAGCACTTGAATGAAAATTTTCACAATTCCGAATAAACGAGCATTGATCAAATCAAAATCATGATAAATGAAACTAAAAGCAACTTCTTCCCTGAATCGAAAAAACCAAACACATAAAGTTTTCAATCGACAAACCAAGCAATGTAATCTATGCTCGGAACAAGAAAAGAGACACTTGAAATAAGAGAAAAAACGAGACTCTTTCACTCATTCGATTGAAAATGAAGCAATGAAGATGTTGCGATTGAAAGATGGATTAAATGAAGCAGCAAATTAGAAACTTGACATAATGAGTAAACAAATAAATGAATGGTAATTCACCTAGATGCCCTAGGGTCATAGAAACCATCCAAAAGCTCAAAAAATCAAGCAATCAAACTTCAAACCATTCAATCAATAAAAAATCAGCAAACAAATCATTCTAATCTCTTATGGGTGGAAGAAGAGAGTCTGAGGGTCAAGACACACTAGCAATGGAATGGGAGAAATTCTTACTTTTTCTTAACTTAGAGACTGACACTGCTACCTAACTGACAACTAACACTGATCAGCACAGCCAGCACGACTGGCCAGACTACAACTAGTGCTGATAGGCCTGATTGAGGTGACTAGCTAGGCTACAACTAGTGTTGATCAAGGGATTCAAAGAAAAAATAAAAAAGAACTTCACCTACAGGAATTGGTGCAACTACCTAACTGACAACAAGTGCCAAAAGGAGGTTGGCGTGACTATTTTTGAGAAACTCACGTTGATTGATGTGACTGTCAGAAAAATAAAAGTGCTAACCGAAGATTCAAGGAGAAAAAAAACATTCAAAGGCTAAAACCAAACTTGCCACTGTAAAGTTCAGGCTCATAGTAGTAAACTAGGAAAAGCAGAGAACACTAAAAGGAACTAGTGATACTAGAAAAGTTCACACAAAACCATAAAATGACAATCAATCAAATAGAAGGATTGGCTCCCCAGTGGATTCGCCAATTTGTGGTGTAGGTAAATTCTTAGTGCGGACACAAACAATTCCTCTAGCCCGAGAGAGAGGGTCTAGCCACAAACAAACAATCAATGGAAAATCTTCTTAAGCTAGAATCAATTAAGAGGGCCTACCTCTTAGAATGCTATTCCACTTGGTGATGATCTTGCTTCCTCACTCCATCTATCTTCCGTTTCATTCCTTCGAATACCTAAAACAAGCAAAGAACAACAACAATAAGTGTGACAACATACAATTTTATTCATCCTACTTAATAGGTCAAGGAACATTAAGCCATAAATATGTAAAATGACACTTCATGAAGGAAATCAATTGATAGTTGCATTAATATAAATCAGAAAGAGATTGCAATTGGTGCCTTGACATTGTTGGTCTCCTCCGACGTATCCAAGTTTCCACACTTCTGTTAGCACTTCATGGATAGCCCCATCAATAGAAGTTTTAAGGCCTCTTTCCTTCTAGTCTCAAACCAAACCAAAATCACACTATTCTCCCTCAAACATACACTAGAAACCTACAATCTATAGATGACTTGTTGATTATTCAAACTTGCTACAAAACTCCAACTAGCTTTTTTTTGGGAAAAAGAGAGGCTTATATAGCTTGGATGGATGGGAGATGGTTCTTCTCATCATGGGAGGAGGTCTTATCTCTTAAGGTTGTTCCATCCTAATAGGGGAAAGGAGCCCAAACTGATTTCCTTGGCTCTATTCGGCCTAACCATCTACCAGACTTTCATTAGAAGCTTCTAGACATGGAAGCTTCGTCTCCTCATTTAAAAAACCTTCCAAAAGAGGATCGGTGCGATTGAAAAAGGGCTCAGTCGATCTGATCAACTGAAGGGCTAGTTTTAACCTCTGTAAATTGATGGCAGGAGAAAAATGCTCAATAGTGGTGGTCTTGTAAACTAGGATAGAAGGAAGATTATTGGGAAATGACGTAAAGGGGAATTATTCTACTCATGAAGAGGGACATACTAGGAGTTTCTTCATGATGGGAAAGCATGTCGGGTACACTATAGAGGTCCCCCAA
>APFE030961164.1:851-16032 GCA_000404065.3 Pinus taeda
CCTTAGAATTCAGCCTCTTCAAGGGGGAAACCTCCTTTACATTACATAAATGAACAATTCTTCGATGATTCAAATGATAAAACCTCCTTTCTATATATAGGAGTCTAAGGAGTCACAATATAACCCAGCTAACCTAACAATAATAATATACAGCCACAAAAATAACAATAGAGGGATTCTATGGGGCACAGTAATAACAATATGGGGATAATAGGGGCACAACAATATTAATAAGGGGTACAACTACAA
Organism: Pinus taeda; assembly: GCA_000404065.3. Taxonomy (NCBI): domain Eukaryota; kingdom Viridiplantae; phylum Streptophyta; class Pinopsida; order Pinales; family Pinaceae; genus Pinus; species Pinus taeda. Next base: position 1,101 of record APFE030961164.1, read on the forward strand.
TAATAATGGGGTAATCACTAGTATTATAGGGACCCAACAATCAAGTAAAGCAACCATGTCCTCTTCTTCATGCTCATGTTCTCGCCATGTAACAACCATTTTGCTCCGATGAATCTCTGAGAAACAAACAAGAGAAGAGTCAGGATCCTGATTTGGCAAAAGACAGGCAAAATTTCCATGAAAAAACAGTGCACAAGTTTCCCTCCTTGCATCCATCACACCCGAGCTGTGTACTGGGTGAAATGCATACTGACTGGCTAATGGCCAGCCCAATATGCATCGCACCTTTCGATGTACACAAGGTGCGATGGGGGCAGAATGAATTTTTCAAACCCCAGAGGCTCAGGAAAGCAAGGAAACATGCTCATAATTCAAAAAGGAAAGAATGCAACTGAATTCAAGCATGTATTCTCATTTCTAATCAGTTTGTGGTGCAATTGAACAGGTAGTATGACCGTCAAAAGAACATAGTGTTAATGGTGAATGGAATATCAATAACCATTATCACGAGCAGTTTTACGCAAAGTTCAAGCTCGTTAAAAATTAAACGTAAGCAATGAGGACATGTTCCACTAGAGTTTAAGCTTATTAAAAAATGAACCAACCTTCGGTAAATAACCATTGCGAATGCATTATTATCAGCTTTTGAGCCTTGGTCGTGTTCTTACCATCACCTCCACTCTGTTTTAGCTGATCATATGCCTCCATTTGGTTGTTTACCCTTTTGAGGAACAACTGCGATGAGTGATTCTGTTAGCCATCCTCATAACACTGCTGTGATTGGAAAATTCCAAACTTTACCTGGAACCAGTTGCTACCCGAAAATATCACTCGTTCCTTTAAAAATGAGTCTCCTTGAAACTCTTTTCATTTGACTCGTAAAATATGCAAAATTGCCGAGCAATTGGCCTCTCCAGCTCATTAAAGTTATCAAAAGTGCTATCCCTCCTCTAGATTTTAATCTTTTTGGACCTGATGGATTATTACACAAAACGATCGAGCACTTGTCCTGTTCGGCTTGTTAAAACTATCGAAAATTCATCCCTTTCATATTATTTTATACTTTTTAGGACTTAAGGGATTATATGACGAAAAATGATTACTAGAGTTTCCTTTCTGTCCCTTTTCAAACTCTCTAAAATTGAAAAAGGACCAAGTTATCTTTGTCGTTAAAATCGTTAAAATCAATAGCGACAAACTTGTCCATGCATACAAGAACGAGTTTCACTGTCGCTAGGCTTGTTAAAACATAGCGACGGGTTTGCCTGAAGGGAAAATTATAGAACAAGCATATGTTATCCTCCTCAAGCTTGACAAAAATAAATAGGTACTAGTCAGCAATGATCGGGGAAAAATTGGGAAGAAAACTTGAAGAAACTTTATTGGTAGCAAGTCACTCTTGAACATGACACTTTCACTCCATCAGCATGATTGAGTTGGGTTGGGTTATTCCGTTCACCGGTCATATTACCATTTGTCCACCGTACCATCCATATTTGGTGTTAACACTACCAATCCATTTCAGTGTCGCCGATATGTTCAAGAGAAGTCGCTCAGAGAATTCACCAACCCAGCTTGTGTCTCATCCACTACAATACCTTCACACTTCATTCTTTCATGACTGCCACCCTGAACCCTGTATCATTAGATCGTTTTCACCTCCACAAAATCATTTGCTTCGTTCCGTGTTGTAGATGTGGGATTCATTGATGCCCTCCTACGATGGGTCACTTCTTGTCGACATCAGATCATTATCCAAGAAGTCGACCTAGGAACAACCCTTTCAGTACTTTGAAGCTTACATGCCTCAATGGCAAGTTTCTCACTTTTGGCAACAGGTTTACATCAATGGCCTTCGACCGAAAGATTTTGCATGGTGTTCGATGCCAAGTCCCATTTTCACACCATGTGAATTGTACTGTCGTACCTTGAGGGTCATTATCATTATCAGTGATTCCTCTCATGCTTGTTAACAGCTTACATCATTGGCTAGTAATCAGGCGATGTCTTTCCATGTTCGACTCTAGAACATCTTTTCACATGGATCGACTTGTACTTCGGGTGAAGATTGAATGAGTTTGAAGACCTTGGGTCTAGTTTCATCCATCTGGGTTGCGATATATTCAGGAAAATAAATACATCAAATGTACATCATTGCTGCACAGATAATCATCCAAGCCAAAGGATGATGGCTCTACTAGAATCATCAGTCTGCCACACAGACAGTTGTCTATCCTATGTACATGAGAATGTATTTATAAGGTTGAGCATGGGAATGCCCGCCTCAGCTAGATCATGAAAATATTATGAAGATAATGTATTGTATTGTATCTTATTACAGGTCGCCTTCCAGTTTGAAAAACCTCGGATCCTCATGATAAAGCATTTCACTTGACATCAAAAGATCAACGACCTCATGCTTTAGGGGGAAACTGTTATAGACATATTTGGGCACTGCAACCCCATCTTATATGTCCATAAACCAAGGGATTCTAAGTCCCTAAAAGTTTTGTTTCATACCCTAAAGGAACAAGGTCAGCTAATCACATCATCTCCCAGAAGTTCTCCATGAAAAACTACTCAGAACTGGTCAAAACTGGATCATCTCACTTGCTCCATGGTCAGAGTGCGATGCATCTCACCTACTACACAAGGGAGGTGCGATGCATATTGAAAATTCCTTCTATAGGGTGTGATGAGAGAGAATAGACAAATGGCAAAGACAGTTTGCTATGTGGATGATCAAGGAATCTTCTAGAAAATTCTCATATGACACTTGCATCTCAGAATTCACCCAGGGATGAGTAAGAGATCAATGAAATCTCCAAGTGGAACCAAGAACTATCAGTGGAATGACACTAATAAAAAACCCAGAGCTAACTCACACCTCTAAAAATATCTATATATGGATCCCTCATCTTAGAGATCCAAAGGTGAGAGGCTGGAATTTTGTATCTTGTAAGGAAGTGTTGTTGGTTTCTTGGTGGAACATCATAGTGTTGGGTGATATAAGCTTTTCATGAGGTGAAGAAGGGCTTTCATGCTGGGAGGATGACGCTGGGTCAGATCAATGGGCTTTAATCCTCTCTTCTACTCTTTCTATCAATAACGCTATTCGATTTTTCCTCCACGTTCTTGTATGTTTGATGATATATGCATTTGTGTGGTCAATATATATCTGGTCCTATATTGTTTATGATTGTAGATCCTAGTACTTTGAAGGTATTATGCTGCTTTGACTTTACAGGTTACTCTTTGAAGCAGGGTAAGCAAGGAAGGAGTGGCAAGGATCTGTCAGAGGGGAGAAGGAACAAGCAAGGAACCAAGTGAAAGATTGAGGTTGGTATTCTTTGCTCCTCTCCTATCTACTTCTCATAAAGGAAAACGAAAGTAACTTTAGTTTGTTTTTTTCTAAGATAGCTGCCCGTCTTAGTGGGACTAGTAGCTTTGCATGGACACTAGATTTCCCGATAACAATAACACCCAAGGGTTCTACTAATGCGATATGATCTGGACCGTTGATCTCACAGATCTAACGACTCCTGAGCACTGATGCTTTACTCCTCGCCATCTCTTTACTTGTGTTTTTATGTTGTTTCTTCAATATTCTTTGTGGTTCCGGGTTTCTTCAATGTTTTGCTTTCTGCCTTCGCTACTCAACTTCTGTGAGCTTAACTTCACTCCTTCTCTCCAAGGCTTTACTCTTCTTTCTCAATTGGATTCTAAGATCCTTTTATGATTCCTTTGAATCACCCTGCTCTCCTGCGTGTTCCATAGAACTCTGTTTGCAACCTGTTACAGACCCTACGAGTTCACACCATAATCAATCATAAAACACTCGATTCACACACTCTGACACAGTCAGGAATAAAAATCTATATATAGATGTAAAAACAAAAGGTTACATTCGAGACTTCTTGGTCTCGCACAAGCATGTTCTTCAATATTTGTGGCCCCCTTTTGAGCTTTGCCCGTAGGATTACATTTATATGCCAGGAAGTTCTATTGAACTCATCCTGGTTTGACTCCTAAATCTATTGAACTGACTCCTAAATCCTCTCCATCCTCTATGTCCACTTCCAATCTCTATTTAATTCCTAAAAGCTCTCTCTCGTCCCTCGAATCATGAACTGTTCTAAGAGTCCTAATTAACTTTTGAATCTTGTCATTTATTCACCACTCATGTTCTCATTTATTTGAGAGCATTTACAACTTCCTCCATTATCTAATTAAATCACTTAAAGGCCTAAATATTGCATTAACTTGGGACTTAGGAAACTACTTCTCTAAAACTACATGACCCCCTATGTCTACTTAATTACAATGATTTTCTCTTGGGTTGAATGCTCCTGCATCAGACTCCCAAAGTAGAAAATATTCATGATCTCCTGATCATGTTTCTTCTGATCTTTGTCTTCATGGATCCCATACTTTGTTTTGTAATTGCTCAAATTTTTTTCTCCTTTGCCGCTGTTGTACTTCTGCTGTCTTTTGCTCCATCCTCTTCTTCTTGTCAATCAGGTTCATATTCTGATTGATCATCGTTCCTGCTACTATCATTTTCCTCCATATGGACTGCTTCATCATTAACTGCCACATTTCTTCAATCTCTATCTCCAGTACATCCTTGGCCTGGTCCATACTTTGCCACTTACTTCTGTCTCTTTCTCTCTGCTTCAGGTTGTTGTTGTTGTCCACCAACTCTTCAAACTATTGTTGGTTACTTTCTCTTTGTAGTTGTTGGTCTACTTTTTCTTCCACTTTTTCTCTTGCTCCAACTTTAGCTATGCTTGCTCCAACTTTTTCTTTGCTTGCTGCCTCCCTATCATCCTTACCCTCTTGCACTGAATCATGATTTTCCAGCATTCTCTCTAGCAATTTAACATCTTTGTTCCATGGATTGAATTCTTCCATAGAATTTTCTTCTTTCATTTTCATTTGGCTACTCATTTGTGCAAAATTTCCTCTAGCATTTGCAACAAAACCTGCATTCACAAAACACTTGTTAACATAAAAAACAGAAGACTTCAGTGCCTCTTCTTCCTTTGGCAAAACATCAGTATGCTTCTCTACTTCTTTCTGCTCTGTCAACAAAACAGTATGCTGATTTGAATTCTCAAAAAAATTCATGAGACTGTCCATTAGTCTCTCCTCCACACCATCTGCTCTAATGATGTCTTCCTTCTCTTATTCACTGTAGTGAACTTCTTCTTCTGCAATCATACTCTCATACTCTAATTTTTCTAGAAAATATTCCATCAATGCAATTTCTTTGTGACACTTCATAAGTATTTCATCATCACTTATGTTTCTTGCATTTATACACAAATTATTAGTTTGGAAATCATATGGTTCAATAGTCTGAATTGTTTCTTCACGTATCAGCTCTTCAGACTGAATTTCATCTCCCTCTTCCATAAGAAATTGCTCCTGTGTTGTCACATCTTCACACATCCATGCATTGTTAAGTTCCTTCTGCTACAATAAGTCATTGCTTCTCTCATTTAAGAGACATTCTCCATCCTCCTTTACTTCAGAGTTTTTATCTTCTGAAAGTTACTTCTCCATACTTCTGACAGCTTCAAAAGATTGTTTATCCTTTGCAAAACACTCATTTATTAGTGTTCTTTCTCCCTTTGCTAAGTGTTTTGCATAGACTTCTTCCTTCTTAACATCTTTCAGTAGATGTCCTTCTTCCTCAACAGCTTCCATGGCTATTTCCACTGTGCCTATCATCATGGTGAATTGATGATCCTTCACTATGTTTTCAGCTAACATAGCCTCTTCTTCAAGTTTGCCTTCAATCTCTTGCTATTTATCTTCCCCAAGAGCTATCCTTGTCTCACCATTTGCATTAATATTCTCCTACATTTGTTTTTCATCCATAGACAAACTATCAGTCTTAAAAACAGAAGACCCTATGGTCCCACTTGATATTTCAACCATCATATCTCCTTGTTGTTCTAAATCCTTCATATGATTCAGAAATTCTTCGATGGTCTTCTCTTCAATCTCCTCAAGCCCTTCACTTGGTTGGTTGATATCTTTCCCCAACTGTATATGAGACCTATCTATCTCATCTTCTTCCAAAATAGAATTTCGATTCTTCTTGTCTTCTTCTTCCTTTATGACAATATTAACGAATTGTCCTTCACAAGTTTCACCTGCAAACATACACAAATTGTCAGATTTAAAACCACCAGACCTTTTGTTCTCACTCGAAGTTTAAATATTCAAGTCTTCATCTTTAGTCAGCATCTCCTCATGCTGTTTTGAACTATCGCAATAGTACATGAGATCTTCACTTGATCTCCATTCTTTATCTTCAGTGTAGTCTTCACTTTCTCCTAGAATTTCTCCCTGTTCTGGTTCACAAATGGACTCTTCTATTTCTAACTCAACTTCTTTGAGTTTTTCCCTTAGCCACTTTACTTGCTTTTGTTGTAGCCTTCTCTACATCTCATGCCACCTTATTGGCTTGTTCCTCAAGACCCAACCTAGTCTCTGGTATTCTTCAAATATCCTCCTTAATTCATCGATTTGTTCTTTTAAATCTGCAATCTCTTTGTCAATTTCCTCTTGACTCATCCTCTTACCATTTGCCTTGGCATCCTCTTTCTTTATCTTTCTTATACTGTGGCTTCTCTCTAAACCTCTGTTATGACTATCAATAGTCATCTTATTCTCCTCTTTCTTCATGAGCTCCTCACTCATCTGCATCAAGCCTCTGCAACAACTAGTCCTCCTTGCTGTAATCTTACCTCACTAAGCTCTCCTCACTTAGTATTTTGGTAAGCACAGGTCCTTTGTCTGGAGCCTCCTCCTGAGCAACACCTTTGATCCTTCTAGGCTTTTGCAATCTCTTGAGAACACTTCAACTATCCTCTCTCTCTGTCTGTCCAACCTCTTGTTGGATTCTTCAAGTTCACTGCCACTTCTCCTTCAAAGTGTTTTCCTTACGCTGCCTTCAAGAACATATCTGGTTCTCCTCTCACAGCTTCTCTTTCCGTCACTTGTTCATTAGTGTAAAAACACACATTCTCAATTTAAAGTAGAACATATTAATACATTTTCAAGATCTCAGCATGATCTTGTTTCACCATTCCACCTGTATTTTAAATGGATTTCCTCTGTCTCTTGCATCTAAAAGTTCTGCTACACATCACCTCTGTGTGCCTTTCTTTTGTCAGATTAGAATCTGATCCTTCCTCTTGCCTGCATAAACACCTTAACACATATTCTGTTCTCAATTCTTTCTCATAGAATTTCTTTGTTCTGTTTTAACCAACTGTTTCAACTTCATTTATACTCTGATACCACTAATGATGCAGGGATACCTCTGCACATACCCACAGTATGCATGAATTTGCATAAATACATTTGTCCCAGGTAATTGACTCACAAAGGAATCAAATCTTCGAACCATAAATGATTAAGGCCCCTTTATCATTGGTTCCCTTGTAACGGAACTCAATCACCTCGCCAAAACCTCCTATCGGGACTTTAAAACCCTTCATAACTTTTGTTAACCCTTAACCACGTATATATAACCTTTTCCTTTATGAACCATTGATTATATATAATTAACACATGAAAACCCTTTATCGGTGCTAATTCCCTTTATAACCCATTTACAAAGGAAAATAAAAGAAACCTATACCTTTTCTGCTTTTGGTATGGTCTTGGCACATTTAACGAGGATCAACTTTATCGCAATTGGGTATCGCTACAGTTCACAGCCACACTACACATATGCCTCACCACTCCTTCGACTCTGATATGGGACTACCAGAATCGTTTAACATATGTTTTAGACGTAAAAGTCTCACTTTATCGCAATACACAAGAATGCATAGAAACACGGGAAAACACCACTTTGCCCTTAAACCCAGATCTCAAAGAATATACACCTGCATATGTAACTATCGGCGAGTCCGCTCCTCTATATTAACTCTTTTCGTCGCTCCAATATGCCCGACCTCCGATTCCTCTGATTTCTGATTAGTGCTTAGCGCTATCGGTGTATTGGCCCTTCTTTATAACATTGTAACCAACCCTTTGACCTCTCCGACATGTGATCGCCGATCTCGTCTAGAACGTTGATCTGGACTGCCGATCTGACGATCCATGATGCATCACATTATTGCAATCAAACTTCTCGATGGTCAGGGTCCAATAACACCCAAGGGTTCCTCCGATGCGATATGATATGGACCGTTGATCTCATAGATCTAACGGCTCCTGAGCACCGATGCTTTACTCCTCACCATCTCTTTACTTGTGTTTTTACGTTATTTCTTCAATATTCTCTGCGGTTCCGGGTTTCTTCAATGTTTCGCTTTCCACCTCTGCTACTCAACTTCTCTGAGCTTAACTTCACTCCTTCTCTCCAAAGCCTTACTCTGTTTTCTCAATTAGATTCTAAGATCCTTTTATGATTCCTCTGAATCGCTCTGCTCTCCTGCGCGTTCTATAGAACTCTGTCTGCAATCTGTTACAGACCCTACGAGTTCACAACCACAATCAATCATAAACACTCGATTCACACACTCTGACACACAGTCAGGAATAAATTCTCTCTCTCTCTCTCTCTCCTCTCTCTCTCTCTCTCTTTTATATATATATATATATATATATATATATTATGTATATATATGTGTGGTGTGAAACAAAAGGTTACATTTGAGACTTCTCGGTCTCGCACAGGCCTGTTGCTCAATATTTGTGGCCCCCTTTTGAGCTCTGCCCGTAGGCTTACATTTATATGCAACGAAGTTTTGTTGAACTCGTCCTGGTTCGTTCCAATTTCTATTGAATTCCTAAAATCTCTCTCTCGTCCTTCGAATCATGAACTATTTTGAGAGTCCTAATTGACTTCTGACTCTTGTCATATATTCACCACTCATATTCTCATTTATTTGAGAGCATTTACAACTTCCTCCATTATCTAATTAAATCACTTAAAGGCCTAAATATTGCATTAACTTGGGACTTAGGAAACTACTTCTCTAAAGCTACATGACCCCCTATGTATACTTAATTACAATGATTTTCTCTTGGGTTGAATGCGCCTGCATCACGTAGCCACCTAGCTCCTGGCCTAGAAGGTAATGAGAAAATGTCGTAGAGATGAGGTACCAGCGCCGGTAGTTGCGCTGATAGAACAATGCGCGAAGGGGGTCCAATTCAACTGGGCCGAGTTCCTCTGCGAGGAGTTCCTAACGAACTGCAAGGAAGCCTAGGAGTAGGGAAAGACCTTCCACTAGGCGTGGTTTCTCTTTTCTATTTTACTTGTAACAGGGGAATTGCCTGAGGATAGTTAGTTCCCTAGTATTGAACACGACTACCAAAGGCCGCAAAGTATGCGTCGCTCTGGGCCAGCAAAGACACCAAGTGGATTCATGAGACCAAGATCTTCTGGGTGCTTATGGAAGTGAGCATCCGTATGTGGATCAACAGATGGCTGCGCTTGTACCCCATAGTGTACAATAGTCTGCGGAGCTTTGTAGACTTCAAGGCAGACATGCATAATGTGTACATCAAGGTGCGTAAGGACCCGATGCAGCAATGGACCAAGCTCCCCTTCATCGCTATCAATGATGCGATCTTTTTAGTGCTAGAATCATGCCCCCCTGAGTGGCACGCCCCAAATATGGCGGAGATGGATAGTACAACAACACAGAAGCAAAAGAATGCAACCAAGTCGCATGTCACGAAGTTGGCCTAGCAAAGGCGCAATGAACAAGCAGCCGTGGAGGTAAGGGCTATTGTTATCGGGAAATCTAGTGTCTATGCAGAGCTACTAGTCCCACTAAGATGGGTAGCTATCTTAGAAACAAACAGATTAAAGTTACTTTCACTTTCCTTTACAAGAAATAGATAGGAGAGGAGCAAAGAATACTAACCTCGATCTTTCGCTTGGTTCTCTGCTTGTTGCTTCTCCCCCTTTAACAGATCTTTGCCACTCCTCCCTTGACCACTCCGGTTCAAAGAGTACTTGTAAAGTCAAAGCAGCATAATACCTTCAAAGTGCAAAGATCTACAATCATAAACAATATAGGACCAGATATATATTGACCACATACATGCATATATTAGCAAACATATAAGAATGTGGAGGAAAACTTGAATAACTTTTTGATATAGAGATTAGAAGAGAGGATTACAACCCATTGATCTGACCCAGCGTCATCCTCCCAGCATGAAAGCCCTTCTTCACCTCATGAAAAGCTTAGATCACCCAACACTATGATATTCCACCAAGAAACCAACAACACTTCCTTACGAGATACAAGATTCCAGCCTTTGGATCTCTGGGATGAGGGATCCATATATAGATGATTGTAGGGGGGTGAGTCAGCTTCTGGGATTTTGATTAGTGTCTTCTCTCTGATAGTCCTTGATTCCACTTGGATATTGATGATCTCTTCCTCATCCCTGGGCGAATTCAGAGAGGCAAGTGTCACAGGAGAAGTTTTTGGAAGATTCCATGATCATCCACCTTGCAAACTATCTCTTCCATTTGTCTACTCTCGCCCATCCACCCTACAGAAGGGCTTTTCAGCATGCATCTCACTTTTTACACTGAGTAGGTGAGATGCATCACACCCTTAGCACTGGGCAATCTGTATGGTCCAATTTTGACCAGTTCTGAGCAGTTTTCTGTGGAGAAATTCTGGGAGATGATGTAATCAACTGACCTTTTTCCTTTATGGCATGAAACAACACTTTTAGGGACTTAGAAGCCCTTTGTTTATGGACATATGTGATTCGGGTTGCAGTGCCCAAATATGTGTATAACACCTGAGGCCACCATAATGGAAACAAGTGAACAAGTAACGGAAGTTGATCCACAACTTAAAGTTAATCAACCCAAAATTACTTCAGAACTTGAACCATTTCAATTGGAATTTGATCCAAAACCTATAGTAGTTGAAATCAAAGACATTTCTAAACCTGAAGTTGTTTATGAACCTTCCCTTGAAACTAAAGTTCTTTTACTAGAACATCTAGACTTTGACCTTGAACATTCCAAAGTTGTTATTAAAATACCTCAGTCATCTGTAGTTCCTAAAACTTCATCTTTAACACCAGAAGTTTTTTCAGACCTGACGGTGAAATCCTTCCACCTGGATTAATTATTGTCGAGGAAGAAGCTAAGGAAGATTCCATCCCTGGGACTCCACATCATTTTGGACCTGGTTTGTATCTTTATTCTCAATCTCTTCCTCATTCTAATACTGCCTTTGAGATACCACTTGATTCATTAGGTCAACTTTTGGGTCAGTTAACCATGGCAGAACAACCGTAAACATCCCAGACTCCTTCATTTGATGAAGTTGAGGTAGAATCCTTTGCTGCTACTTCTTCGATGTTTTCTACCACACCTTAGTCACATTTATATGGACAGCCGTCCAACCTGTCTGGTTACCATTCTATGTCTGGAATCCATTCATGGGGTTCTCCTTTGCCATGGTCATCACCCATGTCATCATCGGGAATCTTACCTAGTTCTTCTTATCAAGGACAATAATTTGATCCTACTTACTAGTATCAAACTGGGAAATTCAGTGAAAAAAGACCCATATATCCTCTTAGCACTGCATTTCCACCATATGGTCAACAATATGCCTATTCACTACATCCTCTGTATCAAGGAGGACAACCCTATGGTTATGTTCTGTCATATTCAAGTCAACTTGAAATGAGAGTCTGTCAATGGCAGCCAACTATGCCATTACAACCAAGGCTTGTGTATCCAATGCAACCTATGAAAACTGAGCCGATTATTTCGACCCAACCTGTTGCCACTATGGAACAACAGATACAAGCTCAACTTGTTGTATCTCAACCTATACAAGTTAGCTCCGCTACCTCGCAACCACAATTTTTTGAGTCAGTAAACCCAAACTTCTCAGGTTGTTATGCAACAACCGCTTGTTTCTGGGATACAATTATCTCAGGTTAGTGTGCCATTATCTGGAACGACTCAAGTTGCTACTGGTTTAATTTATCCTCAACCTAATCAAATTGGCGTTGGAGGGCAATATCGAACTTCACAACTGATACCCCAATAGCCTTGGCAGCTGCAGTATCAACAACCTCCCTTTCAAAATGTCCAACCTCAGTATGGGACTGTTTTTCAAGCTCAGCACAGGCAAGGACAATATCAAGCATATCAAGGCCTTGTATACCAAGCCCAACCTAGTTATGGACAATTGCAAGGTCAACCTGGTTTTAATCCATATACCGTATATGTCCCATTGCCCTATCAAGGATATCCGCCTTATGCAGGTGTGCAAAGGCCCATGGCACAGGCAATTCCATCTTAATATGGATATGCTCAACCTGATTTGAATCGAAAGTTGCCATTTGTGGCAACTCTAGAATTGTTAGGTTTTAAGCTTCTTTGGTAGTTTTTTGGAGTAGCATGATCTGGATTATCCATAGTATTATGTTCATTCTATTGACGTTTCAAACCCCAAAGGAGGTCCATCATTAGGACTAAATTTGATAGAATATGAATGATAGTTCCTTGAGAGAAGAATCTTTCGACCAAAGTATAAATAAACCTAGATCTTGATAAATTTTTATATAGAAGCCGACCCTCATATATATATGAATTCTTTATTATTTTTTTATTTTAATTTATTTTAATTATTTTAATTTTGATTATTCTAGCTTTAATTATTTTAATTGTTTTACTTAATTGATTTTAATTATATGTTAGATAAATAAATAAATTAATTCATAATCCTTAATAAATACTAATTGTAAGTTTATTTTTATAATGTAATGTAATTTTTATTATTTTTATAATTAGTTTTATTTTATTTTATCTTAATTAAAATTAATTTTATTTATTACTAAATTACTTAATTACTTGATTAATCCATGAACTTTAAGTATTTAATTAATAGAGATGTAGATTATTAATCCTATTTATTCCATTTATTATAGGTTAGTTTTATTGTTTTAATTAATTTTCTTATTTTTATGTAACCTAAAGAATATAAAAAGATTATTTTATTTAATTAATTAATTATAAATTACTTTTAATTTAATTTAAAACTATTAATTAATTATAATTATTTTATTGTTTTTATTTTATTTCAGTTAATTAATCCTAAGTATCTAGTTTAAAGAAACAAATTATTTAATTGATTCAATTAATTTAATTAATTAATTTAAACTAATTGATTAATTATTAATTTAATCATAATTTCTTTTTTATTTTATTTTATTATTATTTTCCAATTTTTCCAATGTTAATTTTATTTAACCCTAATTACCATATTTTAACTGGCTTACCAATGATCCAATTTTATATGCACCATTGTGGTTGGTAATTCTTCATAAGTTGCCTTCCGATACTCCAAAGTTTAATGGAAATCCCGGAGAAGACCCCTCAAATCACGTCATGACTTTTCATTTATGTTGTTCTTTGAACTCCTTAAATGATGATTCAGTAAGACTTCGTCTTTTCCAAAGAACGCTCACTGGTTTGGCTACTAAGTGGTATATTGAATTGCCAAGAGCTTCTTTTAATAATTTCACCCATTTAGCCACTACCTTTTTGACCCACTTCCAGGTACCCATCAGATATGAAATTGGAACGGAACTTTCGACCAACTTTAAAAAAATGACTTCTACTCACAAATCAGATCATATTCATGAGTGGCGTCATCATCGTCGAATGGCTAAAACCTATGTTCCTGATCAGCTTCTAGCTGAGTGGTCCATTAAATCCTTATTTCCATCTATCACCGAGGATGTGGCTAAAGGTGGAGTTGTTATAGAAGAGCAAGTGATTTCTCGTGCCCAATACTTGGATTTAATTTACACACAATTCAGCATGCTCTATGACAAAATTCCACATGCATTGCACCTAAATCAATCCATTCCACTTCCATAATCAAGTAGGGACTCTCATGTCGGAGACGGTGTGATCAGTTCCTCGAGCATGCAAACGGCAAGTAAACCATCTGGTCAATCGCTTCCCTTTTTAAATCAAACTGTAAATGCATATGAGGTTCCTACTTCCAAGATTAATGTTGTGTCATCTGACAAAGGTAAGAATCAAAAGCAACCAGGAAGTAAGAAGAAAGGGAAAAATTAAAATAAAATTGAAAACCCTCCTCAAGAGAAATCCACTGATTCCTCTAATTCGGGAAAGGAACCTTGTTATCCATGTCTGATATGTAATGACAAGCATTTTACAAGAGATTGTCCTCACCGCTCGGAAGTTTCTAAGTTGTTAAAAACTTCCACCACATCTGCAGTGTTGACAAATCTGTTTCCAACCCCGGATACTAATATGGTTGCAACAGAAAATGCTTGCACATCCCAGGTATTAATGTTATCCATCTCAAAACCTAAAGATGAAATTTTTGTTCAGACACGTAGCAAAGATTATGGTAATCTGTCATCTTCATCAAATAATCAGGCCACTGATCAACCTGGTTCTTTGACTTCGACCACATTGGAAAATATTCCACTACCCATTGCACCAGAGTTAATAATAAAGCCACCAAAGGGAGTTGTGCAAAAATCAACGTTTAATCCTCGAGCTCGAGCTGCTCAAAATTATAACATAGTAGAAGATCTCACTCAGTCTCCTTCTATTATTTCGACGCTTGAGGTGTTACAAAATTTCCCCTCCCAGAACCAGGCTTTATTGTCGATAATAGGTGGAGTTGATCCAGCGGATTCTAATCTTGTGGTTTTTAATCACTCGGGATATAAACCACAGTTACCAGCACAATTAGCTTTTTTAATTTAGGTTAAATCTCTCAACAAAAATATTCATCGGGCAATCATAGATGAGGGAGCTTCTACCTGTATTATGTCAATGAGTTGCTAGAAAACACTGGGGTCAACTACATTGTGAAGATCACCAACCACATTGAAAGCTTTTGATGGACGAACATAT
>APFE030961164.1:22548-76699 GCA_000404065.3 Pinus taeda
TTTACAGTTGATCTTTCTTAAGAAGTTTGCCTTTCAGGTTCACCGCGTGATGTAGATATACAATTCCTAAAATGCAATCTAAGATGATAAACAATCGTTTAATCTTCTTTTTGCAATGAGAATCTTAGCTACTAAGGAAAGAGAAGTGGAATTCTTTCAACAAAGAGCAGAGAGCACACACTAGATGCACTGTCCTAAATCAAAATCAACAAGCAGTCTAAATGCAAATGCACGTGTATGCATTTGTTTTTGCTTTCTTAATGTGTGAATGACAAAAGGAATGCTAAGTAAAAATATGAATCGTTTCAAGTGACAGTACTAATGATTTTCTTTTCAAAAAAGAAAGGAAGATAATGACAACACTTTGCGATTTTGAATTGAAAACTGATTTCGACACTTAAAAAAACTATTGATTCAAATCAAATACAAGAGTAACAGTGTAATCGACCATGAAGAATAGTAGGATTCTTTTCTTTGACTGAAAATGACACTTGCAACACTTCCAAATCAAAATAAAACAGCATGATTACGCTACTTCTTTGTAAAAGAGGACCGTAAATGGCGAACAATACATAAAAACATTTACAGTTCTTTGTATTATGGAGGCTGAATCATGCAAAGGAAGGGAGTTTCCACAGAGGTATACTGATCACAGACAGCAAAACTCTTGAATAAAGCTGAAGAGAGTGAACAAAAAACCAAAATCTGGAAGCAGAAGAGGTCTTATCTGATCATCACACTTGTAACATAGGGAAAGTGTGATGCATCTCACCTACTACACATGGGAGGTGCGATGCATCCAGATTCCCAAGAGGAGAAGGTGCGATGGTCTAGGGATGAGACTTCAACTTGGTTTTAGGTCACAATTTACAGCTTAGTTCAGAGATTTAAGCTGAGCAAATGATAGTTAGTAAATGCAAATCACAGGGGCTAATCTAATGAGGCTACTAGAGCCACCACCAGGGCAATTAGGATGTTTGCAAATCAATTGTTTAGTTTATAAACAAAACTCGGAGATAGACTGAAGCAGCATTGATCTACTTTGCACTTGCATAGAAAATGCAGTTCGAAGGCTACCTAGCTTGACTTCAGGCTCTGTCTGTAAGTTTATAAAGCAAACAAATATAGACAAGCAAACAAGCTATTCGCTCCCCGGTGGAGTCGCCATTTTGTTATTGGGAAGGAAATCTAGTGTCTATGCAGAGCTGCTAGTCCCACTAAGACGGGTAGCTATCTTAGAAACAAACATATTAAAGTTACTTTTGCTTTCCTTTACGAGAAATAGATAGGAGAGGAGCAAAGAACACCAACCTCGATCTTTCGCTTGGTTCTCTGCTTGTTCCTTCTCCCCCTTTGACAAATCTTTGTCGCTCCTCCCTTGACCACTCCGCTTCAAAGAGTACCTGTAAAGTCAAAGCAGCATAATACCTTCAAAGTGCAAAGATCTAAAATCGTAAACAATATAGGACTTGATATATATTGACCACATACATGCATATATTAGCAAACATACAAGAATGTGGAGGAAAACTTGAATAGCTTTATTGATATAGAGATTAGAAGAGAGGAATACAACCCATTGATCTGACCCAACGTCATCCTCCCAGCATGAAAGCCCTTCTTCACCTCATGAAAAGCTTAGATCACCCAACTCTATGATATTCCACCAGGAAACCAACAACACTTCCTTACGAGATACAAGATTCCAGCCTCTGGATCTCTGGGATGAGGGATCCATATATAGATGATTGTAAGAGGGTGATTCAGCTTTTGGGATTTTGATTAGTGTCCTCTCTCTGATAGTTCTTGATTCCACTTGGAGATTGATGATCTCTTACTCATCCTTGGGCGAATTCAAAGAGGCAAGTGTCACAGGAGAAGTTTATGGAAGATTCCATGATCATCCACCTTGTAAATTGTCTCTGCCATTTGTCTACTCTCACCCATCGCACCCTACAGAAGGGCTTTCCAGTATGCATCACACTTTTTACACTGAGCAGGTGAGATGCATCGCACCCTTTGCATTGAACAGTCTGTATGGTCCAGTTTTGACCAGTTCTAAGCAGTTTTCTGTGGAGAACTTTTGGGAGATGATGTAATCAGTTGACCCTGTTCCTTTGGGGCATGAAACAACACTTTTAGGGACTTAGAAGCATTTGGTTTATGGACATATGTGATTGGGGTTGCAGTGCCCAAATATGTCTATAAAAGCTATCGACGAGCTAGCAAGGGCAGCCATGGAGCAGGCAAGGGCCACTACAGAAGCAACAACAACGCAGGAAACAGGGGCCACCACAATGCAGGATGTGGAGGGCCAGAACTTGTCTACAGGACAGGGAGCAGAGAACATAGAAGAAGGCATGGACCCAGGGACAACGTCCACTCAGCTAAAAAGGCCGCACGTCATGAAGAGATTGGGTCCACGAAAAAAGGTCAAGGCATCCAAATTGGCCATTGGACCGATCACACTAACAGAAGGTGACCTCTTTGACATTGGAGACATGGTTCATGATGTCACCAAGGAAATGCTCCAAGAAGCCATGTCGGAGAAGTAGATTGTGTTGGGGGCCCTAAGGGCGCAATTGCAGGAACTACGGGTGTGACCCCCACAAGAAGGAACTGTAGCCACCTACGGCGTAGTAGGTACATCAACAACAGAGTAGCTGCTACGCGCAAAGATGGCCAATATCATAGTGCTACAGAAAGGAGCATTAACAGTAGAGAAAGAGGATGACAGAGCCGTGGTAGGCAGGATCAAGGGACTTGGCCTAAATTTTGCTGCCCTTCCGCGAGACACACTATACCAGCTACAGGATGGCACAACAGCAAAGCTCCGCACCAAGGAATGCCGCACAATTCAGGTGATTAGAGAGCAAAAGATCAACATCGAACAACTCAGCCTGTAGCGAGACGAACTGACGTCATAGAACTAGCAGATCATGAAGACAGTGGATGAAGCATGTCGACGAGTCCTAGAGTTGTCCATCGCCGCAGGCCTACCAATAGAGATGCGGATCCATTGTCTGGAAAGTGGAGTCTACAACACACGCGAGGAAACAACACAAGTGTAGCTGGAGTTGAACCTCCATATTGCTGAGCTACAAATGAAGGCGTAGCCTTCCACTCCTCTAGAAGTTAGAGAGCAGCATGTTAGCGTGATTCAAACATGACTGGAAGAAATTGGATGGGTAGTGTAGGACTCTACAGGTATGTTGGACCATGCTTTCAACGTCCTCACATCCTTGCAGGAGGACCCCAACATACAACACCTGGAAACAAAGGCGTAGGAACTGTAGGAACAATATGATAATGTCAAGGGAACTGTGTAGGCAGTCGTCCTCACCCAATGACTGGCAAAGATGTAGCAAGCAAGGGCACTAAAAGAGTAGGTGGATGTCGCCAGACAGAAAGAGCCACTTCTTAAGGCGCGCGTCTAGCCTTGGATTGATGAGGCCTTCACCATTACGGCCGACATTGAGGGAAAGCTCGCACAGATGTAGGAACTATATGCACTAAGGCAGGTAGTGGATCCTCACAAAGAGGCATCGGAGCAGTGCATGCAGTAGGTCCAAAAAACCGTAGAACAGTGTGTTGTGGACCTCCGAGCAGTACGAGACTAGTTGGAGGGGCTTCGTGCCAAGGTCGCCGCACCAACAGAGTGACTCGGGACGAGTCACGATGATTGTGTTGGGGGCCTGTTGGGCATGGAATCCCCCCACAACATGTTTTGGGGCTCAAAGCCCAAGTTTTAGTCAAAGGTTTTATAAGACTCCGCGATTTGTGGGTTCAGAGCACGAAGTATAGGTTAAGTCATACGGTTGTCCACCCTAAAGTAATGTAATGTAATATAAAGTCATGTCGGCGAGGCTCTAAGTTGTAAAAAAAGTGAAGGAAGAAGAGAAAAAGAATACGAATGGTTCAAGCGTAGAGTAGGAGTCTAAGTGTATTGGGTCGTAGTAGTAGGAAGAGGCTTTGCAGCTGAGTGCGTAGAGGCCTAGTAGAGTTTGCAGCTGAGTGCATGGACCCCTGCAGCTGAGTGTGCAGGGTGGTGTCGAGTTTGTAATCAGGATTAGAGATTAATAAAGAGAAGTTGATTCCTATTTCTGTGTATCTGTTGTGCATTGTCTTCTTTATGTTTATACTGTTTTATTTATCGTGCACACTGATGTGATTGTTGAATATGCTGTAATAATCATTAAAGAAGTTAAGTAACCAGATAATAACAGATTAAATAGCAAGGGACGTGGATATTACGGGTTGCACCCCGAGTAGGGCTACACGGAAGTAACATCACAGGCTGTGAAGGGATAGCAAGTGTGCGTAGCGACATGCACGTAGGGTCAAACCACGAACCCCTAGAAGGTCATCAGAGATCCCCAGGGTGCAGAAACATGGTTCTAGCACCCTCCCATACTACTTCGGGTGAGACCTTAGTTCGCGCTTTGCATACTGTTGCTGAAAGGGCCAGTAGTACCAGGATTTGCTTGGCTAAATCACCTCTGAACCTGGGTTAGGCCCATACAAGCCAACACACATCTATCTCCTTGAGCTGCTCCGTTAAAAAATCCCACTGGATAGTTTGAGAACTGAACTCTCCCCTTCTCTGTCTTCTTCTTCTTACTTTTCTTGGTATTCTCATTCTTTTTTAAAACCACCCACTGTTCTATGGATTCATAGATTAAGTTCCCCCCCCTCTGTTGTGACCAAAAATCAGAGGATTCCAGTCTTTCCAGATTTCCCAAAAAATGACCAAAGCAAACATTCTCCTGCTTTTACTCTGAGTGCTCCACCATTTTAAACACTCCTCAACTGTACTAAATTGGGTGAATGGAATCTACCTCTTGTTTGTGAAATGTTTCCAAATGCTGACAGATCTATGACAATGTAAAAATAAGTGCTCATTGTCCTCAAAATTATTCCTGCATAAATAGTATATCCCAGGGCCATGGTGGTTCTTCTTTTGTAAGGTTGCCCATGTAAGATTTTTGTTCTGCCATGTTAGCCAGAGGAAGGATACAATTTTAATTGGAATATTTACTTTTTAAAAATTGAAAAACTAGCAATATTCAACATTTAGAAATTCCTTTATGCAAATTTGGAGGTAACAGTCTGTCGCCTCTACTTCTCATGAGATCTTCTTCTTTCTAGCCCATGTCAAACAAGCTCCTTTGTTGTCATAACTTATGCCTACCTCCTTTAATGTTTTTACCAGCTGTAACCACTCCTGTTTACACTGATCAACCAAATTCAGTTGGGAGAAGTCGCACCATGTTGGAATATTCCCTTTCCATTCACAGATCAGCTAACTTAAAACGAAAAAGCCTCTTCTATTCAGATGCATTATCAGTTCCACTGACCCTTGAACACCCTCATCTGCGCCTACAATACAATCTTTTCCCTTAATAATACTGTTACCAAATCCAAAAAACCATATTATGTTTTGTAAAAGAATATTCTTGACCTTTCGAAAACTATATATAAACTAATTTTATTTAATAAAATGGTCCATTATTTTTAATAAATTTAAAAAATTAGATTGGTGTTACCTGGCTCCCCACTCACTAATTTCTTAGGGATTTGAGATTATTCCAATTCTACTAAGTTCCTCATTATTATTTATAACATTCATTTATAATTTTTTTTTTTCCTTTGAATTTGAAATTGATCCATAACTTTTTTATACATCATTAATAACAAATGTGTGCATTAATAAAATATTTTTCATGTTGCAATAATTTTTTGAATTATATTTATGAAACTTTCAATAATATCAACAACATTATTATTTTTAATATGATTGTATTAATTATAAAAAAATAAATCATTCTTTTCATTTTATCCTTTCTATATTTTATTTTAGAATAATATACCAATTGTCATTTTATCCTTTCCATATTTTAGAATAATATACAAATGGTCATTTTATCCTTTTTCCATATTTCAGAATGAAATACAAATTATTCCTTCCATCTTTTACCTGAAAACATAACGCCAAGAGCCAGTACGCCAAGAGCCAAAATTATCTGACACAATGTATTATGTTTGATACCTCAGAGGACAGGTTACTGCAATCTAAACACAACGTACACCAAAAAGTCAGACTCTCTTTCGATCCTCCTGGTTTAAATCGTTCATCCCGTCTGATTTAACTTTCAGTAAATCCCAACATATTAGTTGGCCCAAACAGATATTTCTTCCAAAATTAGAAAGTACTTTTCAATTTAAAAAGGTCTTCCAAAATTAGAAAGTACTTTTCAATTTAATTTAACTGTTTTGTAAAATTTTAATTTAAACCGTGAAAATTTGGGTTTCATTCATCAATATTCTTTTCATAACCTGTCAGATATTTCACTAATTTAACAAAATATAATTTAAATTCAGGAAAAAAATAAAAAAAAAACTAAGAAAAACTTTTGCACATTTAAAATTTTGATGATCAAAAAGATGATATATTAAATCATAGTAAATATGAAAATACCGTTATGTAATATGCCTTCATTTTTAGGTCATTTTAATAATATAATAATATGTGCATAATTCTTTTAAGTTTATTTTATTTTATTTCTATAGAAAATAATTTTTTGATGATTTATTTTTAATTTTTTAATATTACAAATATAATAATTTATTTAATTTACCATGTTTTAAATTTTTGAATTTTTCAGTCCTCATGTGTTGGTGAAGATTTTTTTTTTTCTTCAGCAATGTGGATGGATGTGAATAGGAATTCATGCAAAATCACATACAAATACATTAAATATATAAATAATAAGATAAGTAAAATAAAAATTGAGAACTCAATTATATCATCAATAATCTTTTTCTTGATACTTGTGTTAAAGTCTTTCTTGCTTCATTAATATTTTAATTCAAAAGTATACATTTTTTCTTGTTTTATTTTATTTTTCTTCTCAAATCTAACTCATTTACTAATGATTCATTTGTTGGATATTGGATAAACCAAAGTTCCCCATGTATTTCATGATATGGACTAACCGCCTTTGTGGATCCTTATCTCTGTCAATGCCATCATTGACTAGCACTTGCAGGTTTTGGTCTAATGGTAATTGTGATTCTCACCACTAACGGCAATCGTGATTCTCACCAAATTGTATTAGAGCATAGTTCACAACACCAACTAACCGCCTTTGTGGATCCTTATCTATGGCAATGCCATCATTGACTAACATCTGCAGGTTTTGTACTAATGGAAATCATGATTCTCACCACTAAAGGCAATAGTGATTCTCACCAAATTGTATCAGAGCATAGATCACAAGTTTCATACACACTTGAATGGTGTTGGGGGGAGGACTCACTACCTCTTGTGAATCCTTAGCTATGACAATATGATTATTGACTAACACTTCTCAACATCATTCCCCCTAACATATATAATCCTCTTTTTAGATTGTTCCATTAAACTTATTGTCTATCTTTTGCACCAAGCATTTGTGAAAGAGAGGAATCTTGCCAAAACTGTGAGTGAAATATATTCTTCAAGATTTTGCCAAATTTTAAATCAATTTACTTATTATTATAAATTTAATTAAAACTTAATGGAAAATAAGTTCAATGCCCCGTGTAACCAAATTTTAACATGATTTTAACCCATCTTTAAAAAAAATAAGCAACACTTACATAATCAATTAAATTATGAAAGGTCACATACAAAGTTGATGAAAAACATATACCGCTAAAACTTCACCTTTTATGATCCATTATACATTGATGCTAGACTTTCATAAAGCTAGGTACTATATATTTATATTTTTTAAAACCCATAAAAAAAATAACATGTATTATATGTAATTCAAAATAAAACTATGCATATTATCAAAATAATGAGCCAATTTCTCATAAAATCATTTTAATTACATTCCAACTAATAATATCTATATAAAAACTTCCCTAAATTATATCACTATTCTCATTCACTCACTTGAAAAATATACTAATTTTAAAAATATTTAAAAAATATTATAATAATGATTATACTATCCAGGATTTTTAAAGAAAATAATAATAATGGTCATGTTACCATCAAGAGTACAAAATACTAAGTACCATTGATATGCCTCTGTCCTTTGGGTGACTCAATCCTTTAGTATCCCTTGAAATGAGAGATAAACCACTTTTTGTCAAAGTATATATATATAAGCATTTGCACTAAGAGGCGCAAAGCAACGCCGATAGGACATGCAGACCCTGAGTTCATTTGTGTTTGAGCCAAAAAGAGAGCTTATTAGGTATCATAGGTTTTAATATCAGAGGTTTTAACATGACAGGCGTCACAAATATGCGATATTGGAAAGTTGCGACACAATAGAGGTGAAATCACATGAAAACATTATAAAGAAATGAATCACATTCACATATGATATCGACGATTATTATAGGTGACACTATATGAAAGTCGATATTGATAGTCGGGGGTCCAAGCTATGTACTTTATCTTTGGAATTGAGGTAGAGTGACCACATTTCAAAAACGTCGATGTGCGAGTTGTGATATGCGATGAAATCGTTGGGAATGGGCCGCTAGTGTTAATATGTCGGGATGGGTGATAAGAAATTAACAAAGGATTTGTTTGCAAAACCAAAGACGCTAGAGCTTTTTCTCTTTCCTCCCAAAGGGATGCGTGGTAGCAAAAGATTGGATCCGACAAGAGACACGTGGCAAACAATGATTGGATGCATTAAGGGATGCGTGGCACCAAGTAATTGGTTATGAGAAGTGACACGCAGAGGCTGACGTCATCACATCGTGCCAACACGGTTGATACATGGTCGATGGCTTTAGTAGTTTCAAGGCTCACAATAGGCCAAAAAAGGGTAACACATGGCATTACTCACAAGGTGACAAGTGGCAAATACGTGGTAGCAATGGCGTCACGTATGGGAGATCAACGATTGAAGGTTGAGGCATATTGTTCATCAAAGTGAAACCTCCGATTGAAGGGCTCCGATACGGGGGCTAAACTACAGTCACGTGAAGAGCGACAAGACCAAGGGCCAAACACAGAAGGTGATTGATGATCAACAATTGACAAATTGACATGTCGTGCACCAAGGTTACACCTCTGATTAGAAATGGTTGATAGAGAGGGCTCTAATTTGGGGGCTAGCACAATGGTCACAAAGAGTTCAAAGGAATCAAGGGCTATTGGCATATCGCAATCAGAGATCGACGGATGTAAGTGAAGGTTTCATTCCAAAATCTATGATGAAGGGAAGATGCAATTTTATATTAAAGATGTTCTGATAAGGTTAATCGGGTCCAAAGATAGACGAGATCACAAGTTTTGCGAAAACTACCATTTGATTTCTCTGATAAAAACTGTGGTAAATATGACATGTACAATATTACATTGAAGCCGTCATAATAAAGGTAATAGGGGGTGTAAGACATATCACAATTAGAGATCGACGGATCTAAGCGAAGGTTTCATTCCAAAAGTTGTGATGAAGGGTGGATATGATTTTTTATTAAAGATGTTTTGATAAAAGTAATCGGGTCTGGAGGTAGATGAGATCGCAAGTTTTGGTAGGACAACCATCTGATTTCTCCAATAAAAATCTCCGGTAAAGCTGACGTGTGTCAAAGGCCTTGTGGATGTACGTTCTGTCAATTAATGGCGAAATGCAGTGAATTTATGGTTTTGATATTCTAAATGCCTTCATTAATACTAACGATTCTAGAATATTTCACTCATAAAAGTCTTGGATTCATGCATAACTGGTCATTTTCTGTAAGTGTAAAATTGTACTTGAAACCTCTTGTGAATTTTTTTTGGGCTTCTACAAAAGTTTGAAAATTATGAATTACGCCATATAATGAGACAACACAATCAACTAGTTGATTCCTTGGCTAATGTGGGAGTTTCATTAGCCCTTGGAGAACTAAAATTAATGGAAATCTCCACATTTTTTTCTATTGCAAAAATATGGACAAAAGGACATGGTTCAAATTAAAAAGGGTTCATGGTGCCAAGTGGCATCCATGTGGATTCAAGTTCATGCAAATTTATTGGTATTTAATCATGGGTGGGTTGCGAGGGCGGTTGGTCAAATATAACCACTCCCAGATTTGGTCATGCACATTGCATTTATAGTTTAAATTAGTTTACATATAAAATATTTTGCATTATGTAAAGAGGATCTAGAACATTCTTTTGCATTCTAGTTACATAAGTTTTTGGTCATTTTCCTTTTTGTATATGTGTAAATGATTTCTTGTACAATTTGTACATTATTCATGGTATTTTAGTGATTGTACTTTAATAGCCAATAACTAACTCAATTATTGTATTATATTATATTAATTAGTTTAACCTGTAGTTTCATTAACATTAAACATCGACCCTACATGTACATTAAACTTAGGTTGTACTCTAGCATTTCCATACCCTTCTTTCTTCGCAAGAGGAAGAGAGTCATAGGCTAATGGATCCTCTAAACCCATCAAGAGTGGGTGTTTAAATGGCTTAGGTTGTGTGAAGAACTTTGGTTTGGGCCACATCCCCTTGATGACATATGGTCCAAAAGGCCCATAAAGAAATGGCGCTAGAAGGAAGGCCTAATTGCTAAGAGCACATGTTTCCTCCTAAGAGGTCACAAGTTCAAATCCAGAGGGGGGTAAAGTTTGTATGCCTATATAGACTTTAACAATCAAATCACTGCGTAGAGGTGGGTCCCTTGTCCCACAAACAAGGGGGCCTCATACACCAATTTGGTTTCTGTCTTGGTTGTGATATGAAAAAATTGATGATGATGAGAATGAGAAGAGAGAAGAGGTGATGGATCCCTATTGTTCCAAGGTCAATTTACATCTGCACTCTCGAGTATGATGGAATTCACCATTTTAAACACATCCTTGTGGCGCTAGAGGTTAGCATGACATCAATCCTACAAGAAGTACAAGGAAATCATGTTAGTACTTGGTTCACAATATAGGAATTAAGATTCTAGGGGTGAAAGAATGACAGGCTAGAGCCAAATGATGAGGGAAGACCAAGGAATATAAGTTATAATAGGGAATTCACCTAGGTTAATTCCAACTAGGCATTCCAAAGATGACTTCAAGCTCAAGCAAGCTACTTTTGAGAAAATGAAAAGGCTACTCTAAGATAGTTTGGTAAGAGTTATAAATTTACATCCTCCTATTTGGGAATATTTTTCTTTTCTCTTTCTAAGCTTGCAAATAAACATCTTGGGACATATCCTCCTTTGCAAATGGCTTGTAAATCTTAATTTTGTTGAAATATGGGGTGAAATTATATTTTGTTTCAGGTTCAAATTCATTGGATGGGCTCTGTTATATTTGATCGATATTGGTTTATTCAACAACCTCATTTGATAGCTCTATGTTTGGGGAAAAAGAACATTCTCTAGTTTGATAGTTGCATGTGTTGCTTGATATTCTCTAGTGTATATAATTGATGGGGAAGGGCTCAAGAAGGGATTCCATGGATTCTCTATTATTTTCTCTATAGGTCGAGAGATGAGGATTTCTCTAGCTGTAAAATATGGAAATATATCAATGCCGAAGAGAATGTGTAGGCTTTGATAAATTGGAGATTAATCCCACCATAACAATTAATTGCTTAGTGTAAAGTGCTCATTTAAAAAATTTGGACAAAATATCTGGATCAAGGACTGGTATATGCCAAAAAACAATAGTCCAAGCCACCTGAAATTAATTTTAGGTGTTGCCCTCTTTGTGAAAGGACAAACAATTTCGTTCAAGACTAGTGGGTGTAGAGTAGACTACAAAATGTTGAGACCCTCCAAGGCGAAATTCAAGCAACTAATAGAGAGAATTGATCAAATTCAAGAAGAAATTGTCTCATTGCAATTGTAGTATAGCCAATTAATTTCCAATATGATCACTACTATGGAATAGTTTCCTGTATGGTCACTATTGTGGATTTCTTGGTGTAACATCAAACCTTTATGTATAGGAACAATGATGAGCTCTCTAATCTTCGTTAGCAAATTGAAGGTCTTATGTCTTCTATGGACTAGCGAACCTAAAAAACCTCTACGTCTAGCAATGAAATTGGTATTGTTTCTCAAAGATTGCCTTATTTAAATGTAATATTGTCCCTTAAGAATGAGAGATCTAGGTTTGGTGATGGAATTCCTCTTTCAGATATCCAGTATGTTAGTATGTCGATGCCATAAAATTTTGTCTATTTTTTGACACCTATATGCATATAAGTATAGCAACTTGGATATAACAGAACTTAGATTTTTTAATATAGTGGGAATTCTAAGGAAAGAGAAGAATGTAAATAGGCAAATAGAAATTTCTCCTCACCTCTTTTGATGTATGCATTGCATCCAAAATGTAGATTTTTAGTAATTTAAATATTTTTATTCTAGTTAAAAAAACAAAACATAAAACATTACTATTATAAATAATATCATTAAAAAGAGAAGAGGAGAGGAGTTAAATAACCAAACCAATTAGTGAAAAAACACGTTTTTATATATAAAAATTTAAATAATAATAAATAATAACCACCACCACCGTAGACCCTAATATGATAAAAAATGGATTAAAAAAAATTAAAATGCTTATTACATGTATTTAATTTTAAACTAAAAACAAAATGAATGGTAAAATTCTGTATTAAAAATTCTTATGGGATTTTAGGAATCACAGTATGAAATAATTTTAAAATTTTGTTTATTATTTAATTCTAAATTACAATTTTTTTAATTTTTAATTTAGGATATTTTTTATTTGTTTCTAAAAAAGTGTTTTAATTTTTTTACTACTTTTTTAATTATGTGATATTTTTAAATTAAAAAAGTTTGATTTTGTCCACATGGGGTAGCTCAAGTGGCAATGGCCGTGGAAATGAAGTCTCACTGAACCGGAGATCTTGGGTTCGATTCTTGTGCTACCCTCCCCGGAAATGGGGTGAATAAAGGACATATAAAAACTCGAAAATGAGAGGGTCCTATCTAAGCTTACAAAAAAAGAAGAAGTTTGATTTAGAAGATAATTAATGATGAGTGTTTATTAATACCACCTAGTATGTAGTGACACCTTATCAACGGCAGTCAAAATGATTAATGGCCATCATTCATCTCCATAACACTTGACTTAGTTTAGACACATATCGAATGAAGGATGCAGGTTCAACATGCATCATGTTTGTGGATTATGGAAATTGATGAAGCACTTCTTTTGATATTATATAAATTTTCCTCCCCATTTGTGAGAAGATTCAAAGTGTACTTATCACCTATGAATGTCCATTATGATGCATAATCAAGTTCATTTGACATCAATTATGATATTTTACACTTCCATGGGACTAGACTTGTCAGTCACACATAGTAGGGTAAGTACTTTCACTTGGAAAATTAGGGTTACATTCTTTATCAACATCATTTTTTTTGGCTTTCTCATGATTTTAAAGTTAGTTATATGCCCTTTCTATACAGGTACCAACCATGCTCATTTCCTTGTCACCTTGGACCTTCCCTTATGTTAGGTTCCACCCCTTCACTATGGCTAGTCACAATATTAGCAATAAGATTTTTCTTATGCTTAGCTTATTATTTTGTTCCATATACCTACTTAACCAGTCCACCCTCCCACCAATTTACTTTCCTGTTCATGATCAAGGCACCCTCACTAATGGCATTCTATCCCACACTTGTTGTATCATAATACCCTTCATGCCTCATAGTCAACTTTCGACTCTAACTCTAACCTTCTATGTGAAGTCTTTTCACCTACTATCCTCTAGCTCTCTTTCATCCCTTTCTAGTGTTTTAATATCAAGCATAGCTATAATAATGCCTAGGCATGACACTAGTTAGTATAGTCATTCAAGGGGTGATTGTGGAAGCCCTTCCAACACACAAACTCAGATCAATGTTGAAAAATTTGTTGCTATTTACTAAGAGAAAACACCCGAGGCAACCTAAAATGAAATATATTTTGTAGAGGAAGAACCAAGAATTGAAAGATGCTTCTTACGGGATGAATAAGTAATGGAAAACATTAGAGCATGGATACCTAATACAAACATAAACATAGGAATATTTAACGAATATCCATATTTAGTATATATTTACTAGTATTGAAAAAAACAATGAGTAAAGTTCTTGTAGAGAGAAGCAATGCTTAGTAGGAAATATTGTTTTTCATCAACACTCTCTAGCCACAACTCCACAACTTGTATTTTAAGGTGTCCTAGTTGGCCAAGACAATAGAAAACTTGGATTTCCTACATCTAATGAAGAATAAGACTAGAAAGTAGGAGCACCATAGGAATTACCCTTTGAGTATCTATGTTTAGATTATACTTTTTTTTTTGTTTACTTTTTATCAGCAATAAATATACTAAATAGTACTATTATAAGCAAGGGATAGATAGTAAAAATTTAGGCATTTACAATATTTATGGAGCTTCATTATAAGGTTATTTTTGAAATTTGTTTATATGGACAAAACAATGCTATTATGCCACTGGTCTAGTTTCTATAATGGCAAATAAATAGCTAGACATTTGCGTAATGATTTAAATGTAATACAATATTAAAGTGGAGTTTACAAAAGGACATGCTCATTGAGACTAGAATTGGTCTATCAGGTTTTAAGAAAGATAAGAAATTACTTGTATTTCTTTAGTTTTTTTTTTTTTGGTTCAAAAATCATGAAGAGAAGTGTTCTAAGCTCACCATAGTTTTGATGTCTTGGAAGGTAAGGAAGGTTAGTATTTCAAAAACTATTTTGAAATTGTGTTCTAATTTGGATATATGAAGGATACTTTAAGAAAAAGTTATTTTCATCTTCAACCATCTTCCTGTGACAAAGATGATAGATCTTTTCTCCCACATTTTTTTGAGAATTGAGCAATGCCCAATTTCACTATGTGACTTGTGAAATTTTTTTGTTATTTTAGCAATGTTGATTGTCTTATTTACTTTATTCAAAGCAAAGATATACTTTTAATCTTCTAGATCAAGGTTGACTATTGTTATAATAATATTCTAATTTTAAGGTGGTGACCAATCAAGATACACATTGGTGTATAAAACCCCCTTGTTTCTGGGTCAAGGGACCCATCCAAATGCAATGATTTGACTATTGAAATTCTACGAAGGTATACATACTCCCATTTGGATTTGAATCTATGACCTCTTAAGGGGAAATATTCATTAGACCTACTTTTAGTATCTTAATCTTCTTTTAACCTCTAACACTTTATCTCACCACATATTGTCCTTAAATTTAGATATAATAAAATTTGTAAATATTATCAAAATACTTGTGTGTGTGTGCATTAAAAAGGGAAAAAGGTTAATAATTCACCTTGTCCTCAATAAAATTTGAATATAAGACAAAGAATGAAAATTTCATACTCCTTATTGAGTAAGGTTTAGAAGACTACACCATGATATTTTTATATCCTTTATCTATAATATTAAGAGTGAGGGGCTTCCCGAGGGATGTTGAATAGTCCCATCAATTCTTCACTCACCCAAGTCTTGACCTTAGTATCATGGTTAGACAACCTCTAATATTAAGAGTGAGAGGTAGCGATTAGTCTTGGAAATTCTTCACGATGGATGTTGATTAGTAACATCAATCCTTCACTCACGCAAGTCTCAAACTTATTATCATGGTTAGATAGCTCTTGAGCTAGTTCATTTAGGATCGCCATTATTTATTCCTCCAATGGATATGAGCCTAAGTGGCATATCCTCTCAAAATTCAATGTGTTTCTATTTAAACTAAAATATAGTTTAGCACATATCTATGAACTCTCCAATGATTCATTTGTATAAACCAAACATTCTTCCTCCATACTTAACACATATTCCATGACTATAGTCTCATAACATCATCCTTACCACTATTCCTCACCCTAAATAAATCCTAGTATTTATCCCCTCATTGCTATGATATTTACATTTAATTCAATCTTTATATAGGCCAACTTAGGAGTTTCTTCATGGACACATGGATTATTTCAAAATCTATGAAATTATGGCACAACACTCTTTCCTATCCCCCATTTTCTCAGGGAATTTGACCATTGATGTGTTTAGTTTCTAGTTTATCAATTGTCAAGTTGAGCAAATAAGTAGATGCCTCTAGTTGTTGAAGAGGATATAATGTTTCTTCCAACATCACTTTCCAAAACGCTTATTATTATCATATCAATGATTTCTAACAAAACACCTCTGCAAAATGAAGTAGCTATTATTATATTTCCCAATCATGAATGATCTACAATATTAATGATGGAGAGTATATTCAATTCTATTAATGTGAGATCTGTAGAAATTCTCACTATAGATTAACTTGATAATGCAATATACTAAAGAAAAATACTTAATATACTTCTACAATCAAACTTGTGGAAGCTGAATCAATTTGAGCAAGATCAAGCATAACGCATAACCAGAAGAAAAATTAATACGCATGAAACACAAAAAATACTCTTAGGAAAGCCTCAGCTAAAAACTCCGCTATTTGTATTATCATATAAGGTGGAAATACATCAGAATTATACAAATCCTTAGCTCCACAGCTAGCCAGCTCTTAGTACAATCATCTTGGATGCTCATAGGCAAACATGGCTTCTCACAAGCCTTCTCCTCTGCCCTCCATGCTCTTATTTCCTTGCGCTGTTTCTTCTAGGTGATCCTACTGTTACCAAGTGTAACACTAATCACTCACATTGATCTCACACCCTGTAAAACAACGCAATCCTCGAGGAACCTTGTTCCTTCTGCATGGATGTGTTTCCTTTCTAGGAAAATTCCTCCAACTGATAGTACAATGTCCCTATCTTTAATCTCAACTGGGTCTTTGTCTGAACTGACATGCATGAGTTTTTTATGAGAGAATCCTCAGTTATCTGGAGTACACTAGTTGGTTGCATGCATGCATTAACTGACTGAACTCACAATTAGTTCCTCAAACTATTTGGAACTAGTTTAACTAGACTTAACTCAGTTAACTAAGCTAACTAATTACAACTCATCCTTATCTCCTTAATTAAGGGATAATCTCCTTAATTTAAGGGATAACTGTTGCATGAATTCACAAAGACTTCTAGCTTGAATTTCTCCAACTAATTAACTCAAGATGAATTATTAATTATTTTTCAAGCAGCTGGTGAGACTAAATTCAAATTTTAATTCACAATTCTAATTCAAGGACAAATCAAAATTGGAATATTCTGAATGTTATTTTTAGCATTTCTTGTTGCTATTCTCAACAAGATCAATCAAATCATAAATGATAATACCATTAATATATAAAAATCCACCTTTGTTAAACACTATAGAGAAATAAAACAAGGGGAATAGCTGCGATGCAACATAGTTCCTTCCTCTACCATTAATTGTGCATTTCATCATTAGTGTGGGGTCTACATTTTATCATTATTAGAGAATATTTTTTTGCATTTGCAATATGTTGTTATTGTATTTCACTTCTGCATAGTCGTTTTGTCGTTTATTCGTTATTTAATTAATTTTTATTGGAGAATTCTTTTCCCTTTGCACAACTTTGTCCACACAACTATTTCCGCACATAATAATTCCATGTATCATTGACATTGGAAGCTTCACATTCAATAACGCCCATTTGATTACCCGCAGAAGCTAAAGATAACACCTCATTAATAATAGATAATATTAAAGTTTTTCATTACTAAACTAATAACAATAATTCATAAAACTGTGGAAGCAACCCATTGTGTAGATGTAAGGAGCTTCTGCAGTTCTCCACATAAGATGGTTGGATAAGAAACTACCATATGTGAATTGGAAATCAACAAAGGACCTCACCTGGAATGCCCTACAACTTCATCTTTTTCCCAAAAGTGTTGTAACCATTATTAATAATAGCTAAATTCTTATTTAGTTCTACACAACCTCCACACATGCACAACCATCTCTGCACAACTTCGTCTACATAACTACTTCCACACTCAATATTTCCCTCAATCATTGGCATTCGAAACTGATATTAATTAATGATTATACATTGTGAAATATGTCCCACAAAAACCTCTGTAAAACTTTTTCCACACAAGTATTTCACAATACAACTATTTCGACACTCAATAATTCCACGATTCATTGACTTTGGAAGCTTCACATTCAATAACGCCCATTCAATTACCCACACAAGCTATTGGAAATACTAAGAGGGAGGGTGAATCAATATTCCTTAGCAATTAGTACTTTTAAATATTTTCAGAGAATTAGTTAATCTTCAATTATTATTAATGTTTATGCAGTAATAAAAGTAAATAAAAGAACATAGTAGACACACAAATTTTAGGTGGAAAACCCCCTCCAGGTCAAAAACCACCGAACACTTTTCTAATAAATTCTTTAATCTTCAGCCCCAACTGAAATGAAAACAACTTCCTAGAATTCTAGAAAAGCATTCTTCTCCAGCTCCCACTGGAAGGACGCCCGAATGCCCTGGTTTCTTCAATAGTGTTATAGCACCATTTACCACTCTTGGTAGATCCGATGCTCTAATTATGGCTTAGGGAAACCCTTCCTTCTAGACTTGGTCCAAAATTAAAAAAAATAATTTTTTATTCCCTATACACTACTTTGTCCGGTGATAAAAGCGTGTAAACGTGGGTCAGCATATACCCAACCCACATACATATGTCAAAACACTTAAAAAAATCAAATTTCCTTAATTTCAGGCAGAGTTCATGGGTTTTACCTGTTACTCACCTCCTATTGCCCACGGCTCAACTGTTTCCCAACTGAAAAAACTAATTTGGAGAAGTATAACTAAACCTTCATGGGAAGGCCTAAAGAGAGAAGATATGAGATATTAATACTATAGTGAGATTATCCCTGATTGAGTCTAACAAAATCCCTGTGCCTCTTGCACTCCTCGAAGCTTCAGGAAACCATTGTTTCCTTGTTGGAGATATCCTTCATCTTTCTTGAGATATCCTTGTAATGGTGATGGAGGAAGATTGTTGAGGCTGGGAAAGGACGGATCCAAAGGATGGTTCCACTTGGAGCCAGAGAAGGAATCATGTCGTATTTATCCACTTTATTTGTAGCTAACTTCAATAAAGGAATGTTGTTCTGTTTCCAATATTAAATGTGTTCATGCATCTATTTATATTGTATTTTTTTTATGAATCTTACATTGATGCGTAATTGTTCATTCATTTATATGATTTAAAGTTAATATCATGAACATGCTTTATGTTTCTACTACTGTATATGTTTCATTTGAATAATTTTTCAGGTTTCAAAGACATCAAGAGAAGCTGAGGGTTTGCACCCTGCGGGATCTACTCAAACATAGGACTTCTGGCTAAGGACACTCTTACACACTTCAGTAGAATAAGCATTTAAATTGATTTCCCAAGCATTTCTTGGTGTGGTTTGCCCTTCGCTCTGTTGGGGTTCTCAATCCAAGACCCTAGGGTGTTCTCACCTGTAACAGAATTGACGACTCTGCTGGGGATAACATTCTTATTATTCATAGTTTGGGTTGTTTGTTCTCAATTAAGGTTCAATTTATTGATTGCTTGCTTTTACAGTGTTGTTTGATCCATTAGTGTCCCAGGTATCAAGTCTGATCTTCTTGATCATAATTTAATTTTTGTTTTTTCCTAATTAAGCTTTGTAAACGCTATTTTCTTGGGTCACAGTCGCCTATACACGTAGGTTTCTTCAAGTAGACTCGTGTATACACGATTTTCCTGTATTAGAAATGTGTGTGAATGCTTCTGTGTCTTTGCACAGTCATGTATGCAATTTTTTGAATTGTTTTTTCAAATCTTTTTGCCAAGTTAGGTCTACTGCCTAGTGATTTATGCTGTTGTATGGTCATCTATTGTCTGGAGAACTCAGTTTTCCTTCAAGCTTTCTTTTTCAAAATCTCCTTCTCACTGAAAAGTCTTGATTGGCCTAGGATTGCTTCTTAAGCTTGTTCGTAGTTTGTGTCTTGGGTTCAAGGCTTCGCTTTGAAGTTCTTGGATGTTCTAGTTTTCCAGAATAAGAAATTGATTTTGATTTCGTTTTCAGCCCATATTTCAAGTTCCCTTGCTTTTGTTTGATGTCCTTGTTGCTTTTCATGCTTCTTTGAGAGTCTTTTTAGCAAGTTTGAAAGTAGTTTTTTCTTGACATTTTGTGAGTTTGCCGAAATCTTTTGATGCTGTTTTGGTCAATTTGTGCAAGTTTGTAGTCTTTCTTGTTTCAAGTTTCATTTATTTATGAGTTTTATAACTTGCGAGATTTAAAGACTCCTTGTACTTATTTCTTTATCTTTCAAATTTTAGTAGTACTTTTGTGACCTCAAAAAGTTGCTTTTGTTTCCTTAAAAGAAAAAACACAAAAACATCGCTTTTGTTTTTATTTTTCCAAGCTTTTGGTTTATGGTTTATTTTGTTTTGTTTTTGAGAAGCGAATTGTGATCTTTTGCAATTTGTTCTACTTGCTTAGGAGAGAGATTTGTTTTTAATTTTTCCCTCTTAATTTTCAAGTTGGATTATTGTCTCTATAAAGAACCGCATTTTCTCATGAGTGTTGTTTAGGATCTTGCATCATATTTTTAACTTGTATTAGGTTAGTTTGCATTTTAAGAATTCTTAGTCTTTTTAGATTTTGGATGTGTGTGGATTATTTCAGAAAAGAAAAGAAAAATATTTTTCTTATATATAGGTTTTCATAGAACCCAAGTAGAAATCACTCTTCATTGAAGAAAATGACTGCATCCATATAGTTAGTTTTCTATTGGTTTATTTTGCGTCATAAAACATCATTAGTTTCACTCTCGTAATTTCCCCTGACTTAAAGAACAACTATATAAAATCAAGCGATATAACAAAATGAACTAGAACTTTTATTATTGTCATTAATAAACACCAACAAGTTTAGGTTCATTAGGGCCTTGGAATAGGTGAATGGAGAGTTAACTCTCCAAGGCCGCTCAAATTACAAAACTTAGAAGTTGAATAAAGTGCAAAACTCAATATCATTAGAAATATTGGGAAAGCTCCGTGACTGGGAGTTAAGCACGAGGGAGAGTGAAGACAAGGAAGATAGATACCCCCTCTCCTACTTGTTGGATCCCACCTCACGACTATTTTGCCTGGCTTTTGATATGAGTTGGTATCGATAGTTGCCTTTCCTAAGGATCACATAGGTGGATGCAGAGGGGAATCCCGTGGCACCTAAGGCTGACGTTGTATCACATTCAACAATACTTCTGGATGGTACCCTTGCGAAGCTTGGGTGCTTGCACCGGCAAAGGCTATTGTCTGGAGGTTAGCGTAACTGCTTCTGATACCTTTGCTAGTAGGCTTGGGGCGTAATTACCCCAGCCTATTTTTGGAAGGCCCTTGATTTTGACTTTCTTGTATTTTGGTGTCCCGTCTTAATCGCATGGAGCGAAAATACTTGAAAGGTGTTTGATTGCTTGTATATTTAAGGACTTTTAGAGAGTTCTCTTTGCTCCTAGTTGGCTTAGCTTTACAATTTTTTTGAGTCTTTAAGTATATCTCTTTAAAATAATTCAAAGTGGTTGATTGACCAGCTCATCGGTCCAAGAGACTTCGTGGACTATCACCTATGAGTCTTGAGCCTTCTCCTCAAAGGCATAGGAGAAATCATGCCAGTAGTTTTCAACCGGTGGCAGAAGGTGCATCGGAGATCGATCCTCCAGTTGGAGTTATTAATTCACAAGAGAGACCTGGTACAAGTAGAGAGTTAGAGAGGAACACTCCAGTTCTTTCTCGAGTCCTCTTCCAGTTGGAAGACAATATTGAGGTTGAAGATATTTCTGAGTCTATTGCAGCTCCTAATTCTCTTCTTCCTCTTGATTAGTTTTATTATATGTCGGGACTTCGACCAACAGGCCTTCGATCCCAGATTTATATCGATCTTTTCCTTCGATGACCACTGTTGGAAGCATGGCATCCATGACAAGTGCTACGAGTATGGAGACTCCAGTATTCGTATAAGGAGGAGGAACCATTTATATACCTTCCGTTACTCCTAACACTGCTATATTTGGTTCTACTTCCATTCCATCTTCGAGTGGAAGTTCTCAAGCCGTTGCCTCTGGCATTGGCTTTTTCCCTTTTGGATGCTGACCAGTGTGATTCCTTCAGTTCCTTTAAGTATTCCATCAGTTGCCTCCACATCCATGGCAAGTGGATCAACTTATTTTCAAGGTTTCCTATTTAGGGGTGGTCATATACCACATTCCAATCCAACTTTGGGATCAATGCCTTTTTCCTCTATGGGTCAAAGTTATAATCCGTTTTAAAGTTGGACAAACCTTGTGGTTAGTGGGTTAGGAGCCAAGAATCAATATTATTTCAGCCAACAAGGGAATATGCCATATTCTTTTGTTAGTTCTTTCTATAACTTTTCTCCCTATGCTAATACATGGAATCCTTACCAAGGCTCTATGCTCCTTTTCACACTTATCTAGGGGGAAACTTTACTAGTAACGAAGATTTTTCGGTAGGAGTTGGTCAAACTTTGGTTTTTTCTGGACCACAAGGAGATCCTTCTGGTTTAGTTGGGTCTACGAGTTACTTCAGGCAACCGGGTGCCTTCACAAATCTAGGCCATTCTTTTCACAACGTTGGGAGTTCCGCCCACACTGGGTGGAACCCTTAGGGTCTACAACGACTCCATTTTTTGGCAATCTTAAACTTGCCATATCTCTCTAAATTGACTAATGATTTGATTAGGTATAACCCATTTTGGCATCCAGTCCCAACCACACTTCCCTCAGATATACCAAAATTCGAGAGGAAGACTGGTGAAGATTCGGGTGACCACATAACCACTTTCCACTTATGGTGTTCGTCCAACTCCCTGATAGACAATTCAATAAGGTTGAGATTATTTCAACGTACCCTAATTGGAAATGTAGCTAATTGGTACATCGAACTGCCAGGGGGCACCTTCATTTCTTTCGGCGATTTGGCTACTACATTTTTGAACCATTTTTAATTTCCTATCTGATATGATGCTAGAACTGAGCTTCTGGATAATTTCCAACAGGATCAGGCAAATCAAATTTCGGATCATATCCAGGAATGGAGGAGAAGGAAGAGGCTCATTAAAGCCGATATTCCACGAGAATTCCTTCTTGAATGGTTTCTTAAGTCATTACAGCCTGGGATCTCTAAGGACATGTCTCTCTCTGGTGTTTTCACCGAAGAGCAGGCTATTTTCAGAGCCCAACAGTTGGAACTTATATATTCTCAGTCTGGGGTTCTTCAAAAAATTCTACCCGATGCTCCTAGATCCAAGGTGGATATAGCCAAACCGAAGCCAGGTCCCCATGCCAATGGGATAGTCGAATCAATTGATGCCAACACGGCTAACCTGCTAAATCAATTGCAACAATTGTCTTTACAAACTACTTCTTCTATGCAGGCATCACCGTCTATATCTACACCTTCCCAACCGACGTCTATAAACGCCATCCAAACTTCTAACCCCAAAGGAAACCAACAATCCGATGGGAAGAAGAAAGGACAAAGTAGGAAAAAGAGCCAGGATGGGAAGGGCAATGCAAACAAACTCAACAATGATGTTGGAGGGGGTAGGAAAGAGTCCAAGAAAAAAGTAAAATTTCCATGCAAGTTATGAAATGGGGATCATTTGACTCATCTATTCCCTAAGATCCAAGATGCTCAGCACTTGTTAGTGCAACATGGGTCCTTTAGCTCCCATGTTGTTCTCACTAACCCTTTTCCCCAAGGGCAACAATTACTTGTTGGCACAAACTCTATTGCTAGTACCCTCGCAGGGGGGCAAACAAGAAGGGGATAATTCGTCAAATGTCTACATGATGAGTTTTCATATCGACGTCGCTATGCGATCATGTGATTATGTTGAATCAAAATCATATAAAGCTTAGTTTTCTTCCGATTCCTTAGAGCTGATCCATATTGAGAGGCCCTTTGTTGAGTCTATACCTCAGATGCTAAAAGGCTCCAAAAAGTGCTCAACCAATAACCCTAATGCTAGGGTAGCCCAGAACTACTCGATTGTAGAAGATCTGGCTCAGAGTCCTTGTTCTATGTCAGCGTTAGAGATACTCCAGTCATGCGCCACTCAAAGGAGTGCATTACTCTCAACAATCAAAGCAGTAGATCCAAAAAATTCTCTTGTGCTCACTTTTGATATGTCAAACATCAAAAAGAGACTCCCCCATCATATGGATTTTCAGATAAAGTCTACATATCGAAAGACCAACATCTTTCAAACTGTTATTGATCAGGGAGCTTCCACATGTGTGATGTCTATGTCATGTTGGAAGGCCATTGGATCGCCTCAAGCTATTTCTTCACCGACTCTATTGATGACATTTGATGGACATTCTCATAGGCTGCATGGGATTATTCCAGCCTTTCCCATTTGTGTTGGGGAAAGGTGGTAAATATTGAGGTAGAAATAGTTGATGCGAATTTGGATTACAACCTCCTCTTAGGCAGGAATTGGATTTACGAGATGGATTCCAAAGTTTCATCATTATTTCACATCCTTTGTTTTCCTCATGAGGGGAGGATTGTAAAAGTTGATCAGATGGACTATTCTCCGGATGACTCCCACACATCTTCTGATTCTACTGTCCCATTAGTGGACAATCCTAGGTAACCTATAGAGAATTTAGGAGTCAGGATGTACTCTTCTTTAATGGGTATTTTTGATCTTCCTACTCCTTCATCTAGAATCAATGTTTTTTTCATCCTCCAAGGGACCTTCTCGAAGAGAGTTCTTTTGAACTCATTATTTTTTGGACCCTTGGCCTTTACCTTTGTTTAACACCGCATTAGATGGAATGGCATGTCCTATGTCTGCAATAGAAATTTCTTATCAGTGTATTGTTAATTCTGTAGACTTCCATCTTATTCCTTTCTCACTAGAGGAGTTAGATGGAGATGTGGCTCTGGCTTGGACCCTCGATTAAACTTCGGCTCAGAATTTCTTAGATACAGTCTTACCATCTGAGGAAGCAATCCTAGAAGAAATGATGGGTGTTGATAGACCATGGGATGATCTACATCATCATTCATATTTCCTCCCTCATTTGTAAGAAATTGAGTCAAGTTTGTCCAATCCTTCAACTAGTGATGTTCATACAGTTTTAAACCCTTTGGCCCCAGCACAATTTTTTGCCGAAGGTAACATGTATGTTATCTCACAAACTATACCGGTGAACATCTCTAGGAATCCTAACATAATTGAAAGTGTCTTCATTGGAGCTAACCGTTCCCCTGAAGAAATTCAAACTTATACCGATCTCTTCAAAGAGTTTCGTAATGTGTTCGCTTGGTCTTATGAGGAAATTCTTGAAATAGATCCATCTATTGTCCAACATGAAATCAATACATACGAAAATGCTAAACCTATTCATCAAAAAATTCATCCGGTTAATCCTAGAAAAGCAGCATCTATCAAAGCTGAAGTCGAAAAGCTGCTAAAGGCGGGTTTCATATACCCTGTTCCTCTAACTGAGTGGGTCTCTAATCCAGTCCCTGTAGACAAAGAGCAAGGAACGATTCAAGTATGTATTGACTTTCGGGACCTAAATAAGGCTTGTCTGAAAGATAATTACCCCACGCTCTTTATTGATCAAATTATTGATGAATGTGCGGGTAATGAAATTTTTTTGTTCATGGATGGATTCTCTGGTTACAATCAAATTACTATCTGTCCAGAAGATCAACACAAGACAACCTTTATTTGTCCTTGGGGTACGTTTGTGTACAAAAATATGCTTTTTGGCCTAAAAAATGCTGGAGCCACTTTTCAATGGGCCATGTCTTATGCTTTTCACGACATCAAGCATGTTATCGAAGCGTATATGGATGATTTAGCTGGTTGTTCTCAAAAGAGAATTGATCATCCTAAGCACCTTTGTTGATCTTTGAGCGGTGTCATTTTTATAAAATCTGGTTGAATCTGAATAAGTGCGTTTTCACAGTCACATCTGGACGATTGTTAGGATTCATTGTGTCCACAGAGGGGATTTGTGTTGATCCCTTCAAGGTTAAGGCAATACTTCAGTTTCCTTCCCCATCTTCCATACGTCAACTTCAAAGTCTCCAAGGAAAAGCAATTTTCTTGAGCATATTTATAGCCAATTACGCTGAGATCACAAAAGGATTTATGTGTTTGCTTAAGAAAGGGGTCTCGTTTTTATGGGATGATTTTGCGCAACGATGTTTTGATGCTTTGAAAAGTAATTAACCTCTGCTCCATTGTTGAGTCCACTTGATTATAGTGTAGATTTCCTCTTGTATCTTGCTGCTGCAGAATCAACCATTGGTATGGTTTTGGTTCAAGAAGATGATGCCTTAAGTGAGCATGTAATATACTATCTAAGTTGAGGCTTGGTAGGTCCTGAATTGTGCTATTCTCCCATCGAGAAATTAGCTTTGGCAGCTGTCCATGTTGTCGAGTGGCTTTGAAATTACATTATACTATGAAAAATGTTCATCTTAGCAGCTGTCAATCCATTTTAGTTCGTTCGCAGTAGGCGAGTGATTGGGGGCAAATATAGTAGATGGATTTTCATCTCGAATTCATGTTAGCTAAATCTAAGAAATCTTTAGTATTTGCAGAGTTGATATCAGAATTGCCTTGTGAGGAAGAAATTATTCACGAGGAAATTTTTCCTAATGAACACTTATTTCTTATTTCTTCACAATATCCTTGATATGGGGATATCGTTATATATCTCTAGACTTCGAAGTTTCCGCCCA
The DNA here is from genome assembly GCA_000404065.3 of Pinus taeda. Classification (NCBI taxonomy): domain Eukaryota; kingdom Viridiplantae; phylum Streptophyta; class Pinopsida; order Pinales; family Pinaceae; genus Pinus; species Pinus taeda. The sequence goes on from APFE030961164.1 coordinate 49,319, forward strand.
CTTTTTCTAAAGATGAGCGTAGAAAGTTGCATCACCTTGCTAAGAATTATGTTATTATAGGTGACACATTATATCGGCATGGGATTGATTCAATCCTTAGGCATTGTTTATCCTTGGAAGAAGCCGAGTCAGTTCTTAATGATTGCCACAGTGGAGCTTGTGGCGGTCATCTATCCGGGCTTGCAACAACCCAAATTTTTTGCGAGCGAGCTACTTTTGGCCTTCGATCTTCAAAGATTGTATTGAATAGGTCAAAAGATGCCATCCTTATTAGGTATATACTCGGAAAATGCGTGCACATCCAACTCCAGTTTTCCTTTTTATCACCATTGGTCCTTTCAAGAAGTGGGGCCTTGATTTTACTACTTGTAATCCACCTTCAGTAGGAAATCACAATTACATCATAGTGGTCGTAGACTACTTTACGAAGTGGACTGAGGCCATGAATAATTTAAAGAATGACAGTGAAACAACGACCTTGTTTTTCTTCAATCAAGTTATTTCTCGGTTTGGTATCCCTAAAGAGATTGTCATTGATCATGGAAGTCATTTCCAAAATCAACTGATGTCTAAATTGGCTTTCAAGCTGGGTTTTTGGAAGGAGCATTCATCTCCGTATTATCCACAGGCCAATGGATAAGTTTAAGCCGTGAACAAATCCCTTAAAATCATCCTACAAAGGACGATTAACAAAGCTAAATCCAATTAGCACATCATGTTGTATTTGGCACTTTGGGCATACCGAACGTCAGTTAAGGCTACCACTGGCTTTACTCCTTTTCAACTAGTTTATGGGTTGGAATCTATCTTTCCTATTGAATGTGAAATTCATTCCCTTAAACTAGATGTTGAACTTATTCCAGAGACTTCTAGTCTCGAGAGGCGCCTCGTTCATTTGGAGCATCTTGATGAGAAGTGTCGAGATGCCGCCACAATAAATGAATCCCATAAAAAAAGGGTAAAAACTCAATACGATAAAGTTGTTTGTCCTATAAATTTTTCTGAAGGTGACCTTGTCCTAGTCTATGATCAAGACAAAGATGCCTTGGGGGCAGGCAAGTTTAAGTCTATGTGGTACGTCCCTTTATAATCAAGTGAGTTTTGTAAAAGGGAGCTTATGAATTAATTGACTTTGAAGGAAACAAGTTAGCAGAGCCCATAAATGTGCTCTATTTTAAGAAGTACTTTCCTTAGGCTTCGACCGAGAACTTGTTTCTATATATTGTATGTTTGTACATATCTATCTATCAGTTTTAGTGATGTCGATATTTTTGATTTGCTTTGGTAGGTATTGTTGGATGATTAAATATATTTAGGATTCACTAATGGTGCAAGTAGGCACACCTGGAACCTTGCTTCTACGGCTTGGGTGATTTATTATCCATCTGGCCAGTTGATGGTTTTGAGAGGAGTATGTATCTGTCCTACTTTGAATAATATTTCCGAATATACTCCCGTTATTAATTTTCTATCCGAAGCGATATCTCTTGATATTGATTCATTAGTGGTTTATTTAGACTCACAACTGGTGGTATCTCAGCTGAATAACATTTATTAGGTACGTGATCTCTATTTGTATCACCAATTTCTGAGAGTATGATTGTTGCAACGATCATTTGTTTATATCACATTTGTTCACATTCCATGATCAGAAAATTCTTTAGCAGATTCTATTGCTAATCAAGAATTAAACTAGCATATAAATCATTTATTAAATAAAAAAACATAAAAAAAAAATCAAAGTATCATTTGTATATATGATCATCATAAAATCACATGTACATAGATAGAGTGTTTGTGTCCAAAATAATATACAAAAACTGAGACAAAATGCCCTACAAAATTTGGGCTTATGCCCATAATCATGTCTAATCATAAAAATATCGATCATCCATCTAGCTGGATCAGGATGAGCAACTATAAAATAAACAACGACATTGGCCACATGCCGAAATAGTCACACCTAGTCCCGTGGTACTCCTACCACGCAACACTGCATCTCCTCAGGTAAGTCCTCTATGGCTATCATGGGTACTTGGTGAGTTAGTCTCACCAAGTTCCTCTGAACTGCATGAAGAACTCTCTCCGTCTCAACTGCAGCCCCTTAAACATCTCTTCCATGACACCTATGTCGGGGAAATCCATCAGGTCTCACTATCCCCACATCTGAAACATGATCATATATTTTGTAAATGTCTTGTCTCATAAAAATATTTTTAAGTTCATTTATATTGAAAGTCCAAAAAAATATTAAGAAATTCAAAAAATAAAAAATTATTACCTATGGAGCCCCACGCTGCATTTGGTGGCAGTCGTCATAGGGGTAGTCGGCGACTGCGATGACTTGTTGATCCCACCATGGCCATCAAAATTCATCTTGGGGACATCACCACCCCCTAGGTGTTTCATCAGGTCAGCCCATCTTCCCATCCACGGATCCCTTAGGTTGCTGATGGTCGATAATACCTTGGGTCGAAGCCCAGGTACTTTCTCAAAGAAGAATGAGCATAAGATTATGCTGTATCTAAAATTATTTGTCTAACCCTTCTGAATGGAAGTGAGTTGGTTCTTTATGTTTGTCAGTAGATGTGTACACCAATCAAACACAGTAGTGAGGCATTCCATTACTAGGCTCAAGGATACACGTGAGGCCTGATGTAAAGCAGCAGAACCGTTTACCCTAGCAATGGTAAATAGTAGGATTTTCAAGGATAAACTCTCTACGTGCTTGATTGGAATCTGACTTCCAATCTTTTCAAGATGACCAAGATAGTATATGTGGACGTAGTCTTCTACATTGAGACTATCTCTCATCCTGCCAGTAGAATGCACTATCTCTCCCCTTCGAGAAAGACCGGTAATAAAGTAAATATCTTCTATTTCGATCCTTAGGGGCCTCTGATCAATCATGAATGCAACATCCTCTGTACTCCAGTAATGAATCACCAACTCAAGCAATCGTGTATTTGCCTTCATGTTTTGCATTTTAAAGAATTTTAGCAAGTCACAATCTCTCAAAGCATCTAAGGCATTTTGATCCTCCATTACTTGGTTATCAATGGCACTATGCTCCCTTTCTCACAAAGTGATTGTCATCCCACCCAAAAAAGACATTTCAAATCATTAGATTTATGTTTTAAATTTTTTACTCGCACACACGCGGGTTCCCTTTTTACATAGTTGCATGTAGGGCCCTCGTATACGTGGGTTACCTGTATTCAACCCGCGTGTACGCAGAGTTGAAATTTTTAACATATTTTCTTACTGTCAAATTATGAAAAAAAAGAACATCTCAAAAGTATCACAAATGATTAAAAGCATGATAAAAGGGTTACCTAGAAGTTTTGGAGCGATTTGAATGGTTGGATTTGACGAAGGAAGTTTGTTTGATTTTGTCTCCACAACGCCTTGCTCAAAACACAATTGACAAAATTGTGAGTCCAAAAGTCCTTATACAGGTTGCAAAATGAAAATTATTTTTTGAAAAGTTGATTTTTATGTTATGGACTTTTGATCTTTTAGCTTGGAGTGTTGGGAATGGGTTGTCTTTACAAGAAATTTTAGAGACTTCTTCGAGAAAGTGTTTTGGTCCCATGACCGCAGACCCGTCATGGCAGGAATCATTTTCTTACTGGCATATAGGTTAGGGAATACCACTTTCCACTGCATTTTTCATACTAGCCTCCATACTGCGATATGTTTTCCATAGGGTTAACTCCATCGTGTCTTGGTTCACAAACCATTTTCACTCATCACCTTTAAAATCATGATGCGATGGTAGAGCCAACCTTTACATGGGCATCTTAGTTAGATCCTTGTTGACATTTGTTGCCTGTGCTGCTATATTGAGTAGGCTCAGGAGTCCTATTTAGTCCCTCCATTCCTTATGCGTTGAATACTCATTCTCGTTCTTCTGCACTATTTTCTGGCCTTATACCCTAGAGGCTCCTTTGCGTTGAGTTGTACTGCTGCATTGCAGATTGACTATTTGCACCTTTTGGCCTAGAGTCGGCTTCACTTGGACTCATGTTTAAGCCACTTTTCGACCATGTCTTCTACAAAATAAACCTTGCAATCACTTAGCCTCTGCGACTTGACGCACCCTTTTACCCATGGAAAGAACATTCCTTTGAGTGTCCTTGACTAGTTTCACCACCTTGCATTGAGCATAAGAAAGTTCCCCTCCTAGGAACTAGAACATCTATTTTTTTGACACTCGTTCTTTCCACTGCACTATAGCATTCTTTGGTTCCTTTTCAAGCTTCATATAAAAGAAAAAGACAAAAAAGATTATATATTCCAAAAATAGTAGGAATGGGACATTATTTCCATATTTGATGGCAACTAGAGTCAGTTGTATCGCCCTTGAACAAAGCACTCAAAAGTAAGTCTTTTCATCCATTGGGATGGGCTTTAGTTTGACTTAGGAGATCCTTAATCTTGTTATTAAGTCAGTACTCCTCTAATTGGTTACCTCTTCCAATCATATGGAGAGTTTCCTTATGCCTCCTGCATGACGAACTTATACAAAGTTATCATATGCTGCCATGTAGTTAAAATTGAGTCATGCTTTTGTTCAAAGGAAGTAAACCTGAGTCGACCTCTCTGCTGTGTCTGTTGACCTATTTTTCAGTCGACCATCCCTAGTTGTCAATTTCATGTTCATTATCACATCAGCTATATTGGTCCTTTGCTCGTTCTGGTTTGAGAAGGTCTCTATTGACTTCTCACTGGTGGATCTTGCTCTTTTCGACTACGACAAATTGCTCTAAGGGCAGATCTAGAGACGCACCCTGGCCTATTTTCATTATTGATAGGTCACCTTGTGCTTAGCATCGATCAATATCATGGGTCTTTGACTGAATGGTTTCCCTTGTGTTCGACATCAGCTTTCATTATCACACATTGGGATTCGTGCAGTGCCTTGGTTTCCATTTGACCCTATTGGTGGATTCCTCGCCTCTGTGTCAGATTTCATTATTGGTTAGTTAAGAGGGTTTCTATCGCGTGCTTGCCACATCTTGTGTACGCCGAAAATGTGCTTCGGTTGGGTTGCTACATCTCTGTTCGTCCAATTACGTCCACATTATTGGCCTACGGGTTACCCTCGCACTAGATTGATGAAGGATGCCTTAATGCCTTCTTAATAGCAAATATTTTCCCATCGACTTCAACTCATTGCTTTGGGAAAGAGATCTAGGGTCCATTTAGCATTAACTTAGGGTTTGCAGTCATTAGTGGCAGATTCCTTCGCTATCGATAGTGGGAAAAAATCATTGTTTCCCAATTGATAGATTCTTCCAAGTGTTTAACTACAACTCATTTATTTGCACTTGTTAGATTGTACTGGGTACCTTGACTCTCATCATTGTTATCGGTGAGTAGCCTCGCATTTGTTAACGATATACTTCAATGACCGATAATCAAACGATTTCTCACATGGTCGACTTCATATGATTTATTCCCATTATGTAGAAATGTACCACGGCGGTCGGTGAAGACCTCGGGTTTGCATCAACATGTCTTGGTTCACTTGTCAGTTGCTCATGTTTCTGCTAGTTGACACCATCCACCTTATATGTTGCAGTTCATTACAACGATATCTTATATGTTGGCACCCGAGTTGTAGTGTAGTACCATTTATTCCATCATGTTCACTTGGTACTATTTGGATCAGTTCCTTGACTTCAGTGATCAACTTCATACTTCAGCATCATTGATCATCTCTTTATATGTGATATTCAGATATGTACTTTATTGATTATGATTAGATGATCCATTATGTATTTCCAATTCCTTAATACTTGTATGCATATTGGATCCTCTTTTGTACTTGACATGCAGACATGCTTTACTATTTCTGAGCATAGGTATGTCGACAACAATTTCTTTCTGATCTCTTTTGCTGGCTTGGCAGGATGAATTCTAGTGAACTCCTCCTCGGTCTCGGCATGATTCCTTCTATATACTTAATACATTTCGGCCATCAGGTACCCCTTCTGATCTCATATATTAGGGGGCATTTATTATAGCACCATTTACCACTATTGGTAGATCTGATGCTCTGATTATGGCCTAGGGAAACCCTTCCTTCCAGACTTGGTCCAAAATTAAAAAAAAAATGTTTTATTCCCTATACACTACTTTTCCCTGTGATAAAAGCGTGTAAACACGTGTCAGCATATACCCAACCTACGTACATATGTTAAAACACTTAAAAAAAATAAATTTCCTTAATTTCGGGCATAGTTCACGGGTTTTACCTATTACTCACTTCCTATTGCCCATGGCCCAACTATTTCCCAACTGAAAAAACTAATTTGGGGAAGTATAAATAAACGTCCATGGGAAGGCCTGAAGAGAGAATATATGAGATATTGATACTATAGTGAGATTATCCTTGATCGAGTTTGATGAAATCCCTGTGCCTCCTGCACTCCCCAAAGCTTCAAGAAACCTTTGTTTCCTTGTTGGAGATATCCTTAATCTTTCTTGAGATATCCTTGTATTGGTGATGGAGGAAGATTATTGAGGTCGGGAAAGGACAGATATGGAGGACAGTTCCACTTGGAGCCAGAGAAGGACTCAGGTCGTATTTCTCCACTTTATTTGTAGCCAACTTCAACAAAGGAATGTTGTTCTATTTCAAATATTAATTGTGTTTATGCATCTATTTTTATTGTAATTCGTTTATGAATCTTAAATTGATGTGTAATTGTTCATTCATTTATATGATTTAAAGTTAATATCATGAACATGCTTTATGTTTCTATTGTTGTATATGTTTCATTTGAATAATTTTCAAGTTTCAAAGACATCAAGAGAAGCTGAGGGTTTGCACCTTGCAGGATCTACTCAAACATAGGACTTCTGGGTAAGGACACTCTTACATAGTTCAGTAGAATAAGAATTTAGGTTGATTTCCTGAGCATTTCTTGTTGTGGTTTGAATTCCACTTTGTTGGGGTTCTCAACCCAAGACCCTAGGGTGTTCTCACCTACAACAAGTAGTTAACTGAATGGATGCTCCAACATCCTAGACCAACCTACCACCCTAAAGTGTTCAAAGGCTCCAACTTGTAGGCAACTTCATGCACTAGCCTAGCACCTCTTTGCCACCATATAATGATTGAAATGAGACAAAAGTGTGGATTCCCGTACCAGGGATAATGATCCATGATAGAATATGATTTACAATGATTTTGACCAAACACCCAATCACACTATGACCTGCAACCCAGCCATGACATCATCCCAACATAGACTCCTATACCTCCCAATAATGCCTTTTTGACTCTAGGTAGATTAACTCTTTTACAATAATGAATCTTCTAATGATGACACTTTTAAAAATGACTCTTTTACAACTTTACAATGATGACACTTGGCCTTGACACTTCTTCACAATATACAGATGGTTTTCATGTCTTCAAAGGATGTCTCACTACAATGCTTCCTTTGATTTGATACTTCTGCTCTTGAATTCTTGCTTGAAGTTGTACTTGAACCTTCTTCTACATGCATGCAAAATTTTCCTAGCAAAACCAATCCCAAAACAAAACAAAATACCCTTGAACTTATCTTTGTCTGCAAAGCACATGTAAGTGCATAACAATGAATAAATACAAATTAAAATTACAATGCATACCTGAAGTGTGCTGGTCACTTTTGTTGTTGAATTGTTGTAGCAGTAGAAAAAGACTCCCACTCTTGATATAGGCCTGGACTCTATGCAAGACTATATCCAAAACTGACCTAAAGATATATACAATAAAAACTGATGACAGACCCAAGACTTGTGATGGACCAAGTTCTAAATACAACAACATAGACCATTCCATCAACTATGACAAGATAAGTAACATGAAATTATAACATCATATAGATTTAGCAAACTTTGTGTAGCATCAAGAATATGTATCATAAAATGTGTAGTATCAAGAATAGGACTTCCAAAAAACTAATTGTGACATATAGAGACATAGAGATATAATGAGACACTGTATATACTTATGTTGTCCTACAAAAAAATATTTCAGAGATGATACTCAAAATTCAAATGTAAACACTAATCATACATACCTTGTTGTAGGAGACTTGCCCTTGACTGTTGATGTGTGGTCCTTACTGCAGTGCTCCTTGAATGCATGCTTGTTCTTTTCTTCTAGGAGCTCGATATTTAATCTATTGTATCTATGTAATTTCGGAAATTACATATGGTATCCCTTTTAGTCCTCTTTCCAACCCCATAGGTCTGATCAAGATTGGATTCTTCAAGAAAGAGTTATGCCCAATCTCCCACAATGACCTAATTATAGACTGGTTCAGTAGAGAAAATTTGTATGAAGGTCCACTTGTCACTGTTTTGACCTTTAGCCCTGAAAAATGCTACTCAAAAAACTATAGGCTGTTTTGTTTCTGTGAATATTTACAAAATTTGAATCCAATGCTCAAAAACAAAGGTATGATGATTTTCCCAACTTCACCTGTTTGACATGGAATTGGGGAGCTTGCAAAAACCCAAACTTCCTCAGATCATATATTTGAAAATATAGCGAACCAAGATCTTAAATTTGGTCACAAGATCCATCACTATTTTGGCTCAAATGGATTTTAATTTCAGATTCAGAAGCTTTGCAGAAAGAAAGTTATAGCGAAAATTCCACGATGACCTGTTTGAAGCCACACAATCCCTACTAGAGGAGGATATGAGGGTCATTACTTATATGAATGTCTTGAGTTGAGAGGGTCCTCAACAAGTGAACGTTGGAGGGATTTTAGGGGAAAAATATATTTATTAATTATTGAATATTCAATGACCACAACCAATTATGAGCGCCATGCCACAACCCCATAGGATTTTATCCCCCTAATTGGAGTTACTGACTTCAAACATGAATATCTCTCAAACCGTGAAGAATTAATTGGCGTGCCATATATCAACGGAAACATATCGATGAGTAGAATCCATATAGAAGATCCCTGACTCAAAATAGAGTAATTTTTCAAGTCAAAATTCCCTTGCAAGATCGGGGTAGCCCCTGGTGCTGGTTGGGTTGACATCAATGACAACCACTGATCAAGAATCTCCCCCTTTGGCATTGATGGAAACAAAAGTACTCCCCTTGAAATCATGAACCATTCCTTCTACATTCTCTCCTCCTTTGTCATCAATGGAAAAGGGTAACTCCCCTTGACAAACAACCATCCTGCAGACTTGTACACACCTCCACCCCCCCTTTCTACTTGAGTAGATAAGAGAAAGAGTCTAATAAAAACTTGGTAGAATCCCAAGCTTTTGGCGAAGATACTCAAATTCTTCACGAGGTAATGGTTTGGTAAAGATGTCAGCAATTTTTTCCTTTGTGCAAACATATTCAAGCTTGATATTCCTTTCAACGACCTTCTCTCTAACAAAATGATATTTAATCAAAATGTGCTTCATTTTGGAATGCATCGCAGGATTCTTTGAGATACTAATGGTGCTATTGTTATCACAAAATATGGGAATAGGCTCATCAAACTTGAGTTGAAGATCTTACAAAGTTTTCTTCATCGAGAGAACTTGAGTACAACAAGCTGCTGCCACGATATATTCTGCTTCAGCTGTGGATAACGAAATTGAAGACTACTTTTTACTTAAACCATGAAACAAGACAACCACCTAGATAGAATACTGCTCCACTGGTACTCTTACGATCATCAACACTTCCTGCCCAATTTGCATTTGTATAAGCTTGTATAACAAGATGATTTCCTTTGGGATACCATAGATCATATTCCGTTGTGCCCTTAAGACAACGAAGAATTATTTTGATGGCAATAATATGAGACTTTTTGGTGCTGTTTGGAATCTTTCTACTTGTCCAACTGCCTACATCACATTAGGCTAGGATGCTATCACATATAGGAGACTACCAATCATGGATCTATACAACCTTTGCTCCACATCCTTTGACGAATCTTCTAAGCTTAACTTGCAACCAATTATCATGAGGGTAAGGATTAGCTTGCAATCTTCCATCTGGAATTTTTGAGAATTTCCTTGATGTACTTGGTTTGATATATGAATATTCCTTTATCCTGCTGAGAAATCTAAAGCCCTAAAAAGTATGTTAGTTTTCCAATTAGAGACATTTCAAACTCACTTTGCATTTTTGTGGCAAAGTATTTACTTAATCTGTCATCACTGCTTCCAAATATTATATCATCCACATATACTTTGATAATTGTTAGGTTACCTCGATCCACTTTCTCATAAAGATTGTTGTCAACACTTCCTTTCTTGAATTCCTGTTGATGTAGATATCCATCAAGACGAGCATACCAAGTCCCAGGAGCTTGCTTGAGACCATAGAGAGCCTTCTTTAATCTGCAGACGTAGTCTTCGTGGTTAGAGAGCAGAAAACCTTCGGGTTTCTCAATGTAAACTTCTTCATCCAATTCACCATTTAGAAAAGCTGACATAACATCCATTTGGTAGACCTTGATTTTTCTTGAGAAAGTAGAAGTGAGAAACATCTTTATAGCTTCCATTCTGGCAATGAGAGCAAATGTTTCTTAAAAATAGATTCCTTCAACCTATGCATATCCGTTGTAGACTAACCTTACCTTGTTCCTGGTAACCCATAATCCTTCAAATGTTTTTCTCCCCCCTGAACCTGTAATGAAGCTGCCATCTTGTTCAAACTACCTTCTTGTCAATTGTAGACTTGTGCCATATACTATTGTGTAGACTCTTCCTCTACCAACATTAAGGAGTCAACAAGTTAGATTGTTCAAAATAGTGAGTCACCTAATGAGCCATCTTGACTTAAGTCATTATCTGAAGCAACTGGAAATTCCACATGACCTTTTTCTTTTACAAATACTGAAAGCGTAACTACTGAAACCTTGTTATTTGTTTTGTCTTGCTATACCTATTTCCTTTTCCATACCTTCTTATTCCTGCAATCTCGAGCCATGTGCCCATAGTTATGACACTTGAAGCATTCGATATTGTACATAGGTGATTCCATCTGATATCTACAACTGTGAGCATTATGGCCATAGTTATGGCATTTGTAACATTCAACGTTTGGCCCATCTAGCACGTATTCTCTTTTGAAATAATCATCATGGAACCTGTCTTGTGATCCTACAAACTTGCTTCAAGGGTTTTGTAGATAATGATTGTACCTGTCAAAAACTTCATAATCCCTAGCCACATGTCTATAGTTAGCACATAAAAAGCAATAACCATTAAATAAATGTGCGTACCTGAATAGTTCAGATGTGATGGTCCTTGATAGTTGTACCTGGAAGATTTTTCATTCTTCTTTGGAGGCGATGTTGTAGTTTGTTGTGGTCCTTTGTTATTGATTTCTTTGGTCTTTTTCTTTGTAAGCAATATTATTCTTTGGCTTTTCACTTTGATCAACTTCCTTCTTAGAATCATCCTGCGAAGATGTGGAGCTTGTACCTTCACCAACTGGAGCTTTACCATCTTTAATTGCCTTCATTTTCGCTTCTTCATTTGTCTTATCTTGTAAGTGTTCTTTTTGCGATCCCTTGAGTTTTGATATCTGATCACAGGTAGCATCAAGTTATTCTTTCTTTTGAGCAAGATCTTCTTGAAACCATCATTTCAAGATCTTGCTTCTTTTTTCTACCTCCTCAACCTTTAGCTTGAGAAAAGTGGTATTCTCTACTTCTCTGTTCCTTTTGCTTCTCATTTCCAATCATGAACCTGCTTATTTCTACTGAAGATGTTTCTAATTCCTTTTTCTTTTAGTCAACAATGGATATGTATCTTTGATCAGATTCCGTCCTTTCAATTTTTTCTTCTTGCATCTGTTGTGTGATCCTGCTAATCTCTGCAAATGGTGTGTCTAGTTCTTGTTGCTTCTGTTGGACTTCTCTCTTGAGGTTTCATGTCATTGTATTATTGATTTCTTCCAATTGAGTTCTAAGACTACTAATAATCTTCTCAGACTCTTCATTTTCTTGATGAGTTCTTTTGCTATCTTCAATTATACTTCCAAAAGTCTTGTCTTTTCCTTTTGAATTTTGAGTTCCTTTATCACCTTGATCACTTGATTTTGAAACTTTGTTTTACTCATTTCTCCCATTTCTTCATCATAATAAGAAGGATCTGAATTTTTGATAACATCTTGACCTAATTGCTTTGTTGAATATAGATTATGAAGCTTTTCCCAAATAACTTTAGCTATTGAACATTGACCAACTCTTGCTTTCACAGAATTTGTCAAAACATTCAAAATTACATTCATGGCCTTTGAATTGTACCTTTTAGATTCATTGGTTGATGTGTCTTCAGAAAAAATTGATTCCCATCCTCCATGTGCCTGCAAATGTACTTCGATCTTGGATTCCCATATCCATTAATTATCTGCATCAAAATCAGGGGTTGGTGCACAATACTCACTTTCTTCAGATTTTGTTGTACTTGTACCTTCCTTTGAAATCCTTGTAACCTTCTTCTTTGAATTTCCAATCTCTATGCTCTAAAAACTATCTTCCAGCGGTTAAGCTGTTACTGAAGGAACCAAGCTCTGATACCAATTGTTGGAAATACTGAGAGGGGGAGTGAATCAATATTCCTTATCAATTAGCACTTTTAAACCTTTTCAGAGCATTAGTTAATCTTCAATTATTATTAATGTTTATGAAATAATAACAATAAATAAAAGAACACAGTAGACATCAGAATTTTAGGTGGAAAACCCCCTCCCGGTCAAAAACCACCGAATGCTTTTCTAATAAATTCTTTAATCTTCAACCCCAACTAAAATTAAAGCAACAACTCCCTAGAATTATAGAAAATCATTCTTCTCCATCTTCCACTGGAAGGACACCCCAACGCCCTGGTTTCTTCGATAGTCAACTAGATGGATGCTCCAACATCCTAGACCAACCTACCAACCTGAAGTGTTCATAGGCTCCAACCTGTAGGTGAATTCATGCACCAACCTAGCACCTCCCTGCCACACTATAATGATTGAAATGAGACAAGAGCATGGTTTCCTATATTAGGGACAACAATCCACGATATACTATGATTTACAATGATTTTGACCGAACACCCAAACACACTATGACCTGACACCATCCCAACAAAAAATCCTATACCTCCCAATAATGCCTTTTCAACTCTAGGCAGATTGACTCTTTAACAATAATGACTCTTCCAATGATGACACTTTTACAAATGAATCTTTTACAACTTTAGAATGATGACTCTTGTCCTTGACACTTCTTCACAATATACAGCTGGGTGTCATGTCTTCAAAGGATATCTCGTTGCAATGCTTACTTTGATTTGATACTTCTTCTCTTGAATTCTTGCTTGAAGTTGTACTTAAATCTTCTTCTACCTGCATGCAAAATTTTCCAGGTGAAACCAATCCCAAAACAAAACAAAATACCCTTCAACTTACCGTTGCCTGCAAAAAACATGTAAGTGCAGAACAATGAATAAATACAAATTAAAATTACAATGCGTACCTGAAGCGTGTTTGCCACTTTTTTTTTTTACTTGTTGCAGTAGTAGAAAAAGACTCCCACTCTTGATACAATCCTGGACTCTATGCAAGACTATATCCAAAACTGACCTAAAGATATATACAATACAAATTGATGATAGACCCTAGACTTGTGATGGACCAAGTTCTAAGTACAACAACGGAGACCATTCCATCAACTATGACAGGACAAGTAACATGAAATTACAACATCATATAGATTTATTAAACTTGGTGTAGCATCAAGAATATGTAGCATAAAATTTTTAGTATCAAGAATAGGACATCCGAAACACTAATTATGACATACAAAGACATAAAGATATAATCGAGACACTATATATACTTACATTGTCCTACAAAAACATATGTCAGAGATGATACTCAAAATTCAAATGTGAAAAATAGTCATACATTCCTTTCTGTAGGAGACTTACCCTTGACTGTTGATGTGTGGTGCTTACTGCAGTGATCCTTGAATGCATGTTTTTTCTTGCCTTATAGGAGATCGATATTTAATCTATTGTATCTATGTGATGTCAAATCTCCAAGGTCTAAAATTTCTTCTCGTGGTAGCACTTCGAGTACTCTTTTCAACCCCATAGGTCTGATCAAGATTGGATTCTTCAAGAAAGAGTTATGTCCAATCTCCCATGATGACCTGATTATAGACTGGTTTAGTAGAACGAACTTGTGCAAAGTGCCACATGTGACCGTTTCGACCTTCGACCCTGAAAATGCTACTCAAAAAACAAAAGTCCGTCCTCTTTCTGTGACTATTTACAAAATTTGAATCCAATTCTGATAGAGAATGTTATGATGATTTTCCCAACGTCACCTGTTTGACATGGAATTCGGGAGCCTGCAAAAACCCTAAATACCTCAGATCATATATCTAATAATATAGTGAACCAAGATCGGAAATTCTGTCATGAAGTTCGTCAATATTTTGGGTCAAATGATTTTTAATTTCATCTTTCGAAGCTTCACAAAAACAAATTTATAGTGAAAATTCTACAATGACCTGTTTGAAGCCACTAAATCCCTACTAGAGGAGGATATGAGGGTCATTATTTATATGAATGTCTTGAGTTGAGAGGGTCCTCAACAAGTGAACATTGGAGGGATTTTAGAGGAAAAAAATATTTATTAATTATTGACTATTCAATGACCACAACCAATTATGAGTTCCATACCACAACCCCATAGGGTTTTAGCCCACTAACTGGGGTTACTAACTTCAAACATGAATATTTCTCAAACCGTGAAGAATTACTTGGCATGCCATATATAAACGGAAACATCTCAAAAAGTAGAATCCATATAGAATATCCTTGACTCAAAATATATTAAGTTTTAAAGTCAAAATTCCCTTGCAAGATCGGGGTAGCCCTTGGTGCTGCTTGGGTTGACATCAATGACAACCACTGATCAACAATCTCCCCCTTTGGCATTGATGGCAACAAAAGTACTCCCCCTGTGATCATGACACCTCTTCCTACTTCCTTCTCTCCCCATTTTTCATCAATGGAAAAGGGTAACTCCCCCTGAAAAACAGTCATCCTGTAGACCTGTACACACCTCCACTCTGAGTAGAAAAGAGAAAGAGAATAATGAAAACTTGGGAGAATCCCAAGCTTTTGGCGAAGATACCCAAATGCTTCATGAGGTGATAGTTTGGTAAATATGTCAACAATTTGTTCCTTTGTGCCAACATATTCAAGCTTGACATTCCTTTCAGTGACATGCTCTCTAACGAAATGATATTTAATCAGAATGTGCTTCATTTTGGAATGCATCACAGGATTCTTGGAGATACTGGTGGCACTGGTGTTGTCGTAAAAGATGGGAATAGGCTCATCAAACTTGACTTGAATATATTGCAAAGTTTACTTCATCAAGAGAACTTGTGTACAACAAGCTACTGTCGCGATATATTCTGCTTCTATGTGGATAATGAGATTGAAGACTGATTTTTACTTAACCATGAAACAAGAAAACCACCTAGATAGAATGCTGCTCCACTGGTACTCTTACAATCATCAACACTTCCTACCCAATCATCATCTGTATAAGCTTGGATAACAAGATGATTTCCTTTGGGATACCATATACCATATTCTGCTATGCCCTTAAGATATCAAAGAATTATTTTGACGGAAATAATATGAGATTCTTTTGGCACTGCTTGGAATCTTGCTACTTGTCCAACTACTTTCATCACATCAGGTCGAGAAGCTGCCACATATAGGAGACTACGAATCATGGATCTATAAAACCTTTGGTCCACATCCTTTGACGAATATTCCAAGCTTAACTTGCAAGCTATTGTCATGGGGGTAAGGACTGGCTTGCAATTTTCAATATGGAATTTTTGAGCATTTCCTTGATGTACTTGGTTTGATATATGAATATTCCTTTATCCTGCCGAGAAATCTAAAGCCCTAAAATGTATGTCAGTTTTCCAATCATAGACATTTCAAACTCCCTTTGCATTTTTGTGGCAAAGTCTTTACTTAATCTGTCATCACTACTTCCAAAGATTATATCATCCACATATACTTCGATAATTGTTAGGTTATCTCGATCCAATTTCACATAAGATTGTTGTCAGCACTTCCTTTCTTGAATTCCTGTTGATGTAGATATCTGGCAAGACGAGCATACCAAGCCCTAGGAGCTTGATTGAGACCATATAGAGCGTTATTTAGTTTGCAGGCATAGTCTTCTTTGTTAGAGAGCAGAAAAACTTTGGATTTTTCAATGTAAATTTCTTCCTCCAATTCACCATTTAGAAAAGCTGACTTAACATACATTTGGTAGATGTTGATTTTTCTCGAGCAAGCATAAGTGAGAAACATCTTGATAGCTTCCATTCTAGAAACGAGAGCAAACATTTCTTCAAAATAAATTCCTTTAACCTGTGCATATCCTTTGCAGACTAATCTTGCCTTGTTCCTAGTAAATCGTAATCCTTCAACTATTTTGCTCCTACAGAACCTGTAACGAAGTTGCCATCTTGTTCAAACTACCTTCCTGTCAATCATAGACTTGTGCCATATACTACTGCATAGAATTATCCTCTACAAACATTAAGGAGTCAACAAGACAGATTGTTCAAAATAGTGAGTCACCTAACGGGCCAACTTGACTTGAGTTATTATCTGAAGAAATTGCAAATTCCTCATGAACTTTTTGTTTTACAAATCCTGAAAGCATAATTTTTGAAACCTTGTTATCTGCGTTGTCTTTCTGTACCTGTTTCCTTTTCCATACCTTCTTATTCCCGTAATCTCGAGCCATGTGCCCATATTTATGACACTTGAAGCATTCAATATTTTCCATAGGTGATTCCATATGATATCTGCAACTGCAGGTGCTAAGGACATAGTTATGGCATTTGAAACATTCAATGTTTGGCCCATCTAGCACGTATTCTCTTCTAACAAAATCATCGTGGAACCTGTCTTGTGATCCTGCAAACTTTCTTCTAGGGTTTTGTAGATAATGATTGTACCTATCAAAAACTTCACAATCCGTAGCCATATGTCCATAGTTAGCGCATAAAAAGAAATAACCATTAAATAAATGTGCATACTTGAATGGTTCATTTGGATGCGATGGTCCTTGATACTTGTACCTAGAATACTTTTCATTATTCTTTGGAGGAAGTGTTGAAGTTTGTTGTGGTCCTTTGTTCTTGATTTCTTTGGTCTTGTTCTTTGGAGTCGCAAAATTATTCTTTTCATTTTCACTTTGATCAACTTGACTTTCTTAGAATCATCCTACGAATATGCAGAGCTTGTACCTTCATCAACAAAAGCTTTACCATTTTTAATTGCCTTCATTTTTGCTTCTTCATATGTCTTATCTTGTAAGCGTTCTTTTTGCAATCCCTTGAGTTTGTTGATCTCATCACGGGTTGCATCAAGCTCTTCTTGCTTTTGAGAAAGATCTTCTTGAAACCATGTTTTCAAGATCTTCCTTCTTTTTTCTGCCTCCTCAACCTGTAGCTTGAGAAGAGTGGTATTCTCTACGTCTCTGTTGTGAACCTGTATTTGTTCCTTCTACTTCTCATTTTCAATCCTAAGCCTGGTTATTTCTATAGAAGATGTTTCTAATTCCTTTTGCTTTTGGTCAACAACGGATATGTATCTTTGATTAGATTCCTTCCTTTCAATTTTTACTTCTTCCATCTGTTGTGTGATCTTGCTAATATTCACAAACGTTGTGTCGATTTCTTTTTGCTTCTATCAAACTTCTCTCTTGAGCTATTGTTTCATTGTATTCTTTATTTCTTCCAATTGAGTTCTAAGAATACTAATCATCTTCTCAAACTCTTCATTTTCTTTGATGAGTTCTTTTTCCGTCTTCAATTCTACTTCCAAAAGTCTTCTCTTTTCCTTTTGACTTTTGAGTGTCTTTATCACCTTGATCACTTGATTTTGAAACTCTGTTTTACTCATTTATCCCATTTCTTCAACATAATCATAAGGATCCGAAATTTTCAATAACATCTTGACCTGATTGCATTGTTGAATACAGATTATGAAGCTTTTCCCAAAGAGCTTTAGCTGTTGAACTTTGACCAACTTTTGCTTTCACAGAATTTGGAAAAACATTCAAAATTAGATTCATGGCCTTTGAATTGTACCTTTTAGCTTTGTTGGTAGATGTGTCTCTAGAAACAATTGATTCCCATACTCCATGTGCCTGCAAATGTACTTTGATCCTAGATTCCCATATCCAGTAATTATCTGCATCAAAATCAGGGGTTGGTACACAATACTCACTTTCTTCATATTTTGTTGTACTTGTACCTTCCTTTGAAATTTTTGTAACCTTCTTCTTTGAATTTCCCATCTCTATGCTCTCAAAACCAACTTCTAGCAGTTAAGCTGTTACCCAAGAAACCAAGCTCTGATACTAATTGTTGGAAATACTTGGGGGGGGGGGGGGGGGTGAATCCATATTCCTTAGTAATTAGCACTTTTAAATATTTTCATAGCATTGGTTAGTATTCAATTATTATTAATGTTTATGCAGTAATAAGATCAAATAAAAGAACACAATAGACACAAGTGTTTAGGTGGAAAACCCCCTCTGGGTCAAAAACCACAAAACGCTTTTCTAATAAATTATTTATGTTGATTTGGGGTAGCTCGGATGTGATCTAGCCACAAAATTTGGTGGAGAGGTTGGGGGACATGAGATCTCCAATACCCAGAATGGGTTTTGGCAGATTATAAACAAATCAAGAGATATTAAAATAATTAATATTTTTAATGATGTCCCTAAGTCTAAACTTAGGGAAAATAAAATATTAATGTGTATTAATATGAATCTGTGTTAGCATGGTCCAAAAGACATGGATCAAGCCAGATCTAATCATAGCCATTGATTAGGGATTTAATCTCGACCGTTGACATGTCAACAAGAAAAGTATAAGAGGAGGCTTGAGGGTCACTTGGAGAACACGCCAGAGTGATCAGTCATTCTATTCTCTAGAGCGGGGTTTGCTAAGAGAGATAGAATTAGTGATCAAGAGATGCAACTAAGGGGAATTTGAGTACAGCGAGATAGAGAGACAAAGATAGTGCTAGGAGAGCAACCTAGTAGCCAATTGGAGTGATGCAGAGCCAACCAGGGCTCATGCAAGGCCATGCAGAGGCAACCGAGAGTTGCGTAGAGCCTCAGAGAGGCCAGTGTGATTGATGCAGAGGGCCAAAGGGATAAAGCGAGGCCTCCCAGGGTTGACGCAGACCCAATTTGGGTGACGCAGGGCCAACGTGAGGTAGAGAGGGGCTAACGGAGTCCAGAGAGAGGCTGACGTTGGGGTTTCTGGGCAGATTGGTGCTGAGTAGTTGTCAGAAGGATTGTCCAGGGTTTTTAGCCAGTAGATTTGTCAAAAACTGAGAGGTATTACTGCCAAGGAAATTCTCTGTTGGGTAGGCCAGTTTCGACACCCAAATTTTACTCTGATATTGCTTAATAAGAAAACCCTTAGATAGTTGCACTGATTTTCCCACATTGGGTTTTTCTGGGGACATTAGTCCAAAAATAATGGTGTCATATGGTGTGTTTGTTTTTGTTTATTTTAGTTGCTAATAATGTAATATGTTGAGCATGCACTAGTGTTTATTTTCAATATTTACATCGTAAATAACTTGTTATGGAAAATAACAAGTAGGTGGAATAAATCAGATAAAGTGCATGGAGGGTTTCTAACTAAGTAAATTTAGAAACTTCAACATGGTATCAGAGCATGATTGCAGATCACAAGAGGACTAAAGGACATCAACCGAGTGGAGCAATAGCAACAGAAAACAATGGTCTTGAGGTGACAAAAGTTGTTTCTAGTAGAGCAGCAACAAGGAAGGGTGGAGCACAGAGGCGAAGGAAGGCAAGAGAAGCCTCACGCAGAGCCACTTAGTAGCTGGGAGGGCTGACACAGTTAGATGAGGAGGTTGGGTTACTGTGCTAGGATTGCGCAGAGCCTAGGAGCTCTCACCTTCAGGTTGCTGGTGTTTAGAAGGCTGCGGGATATTGTAGAGTGGGGCTGGTGAGGTATTGTAGTCAAAACAATACATGATAGAGCAATGCAAGAGGAGTTGCTACTGAGGGTTTCTAGCCGAGGAACCTAGATCAGTGGTGCAGTTGCACAAGACAATTAGAGTAGGGGGCATCTCAACAGTGGTAGAAGGATTTCTAAGAGGGAAATTAGGACTCAGAGGGAGTCCATAAGAGAACTTCCATACGAGAAGTAGAGACTCAGAGGAGTCTAATAGAGAACTTCCAGGAGGGAAGTAGAGGAGCATCATGGTGCTACACAGAGTAAGAGACCAGGATAGATTTGACGGAGCATCGAACTTCACAGTCTGGAAGGCCATAATCTTATCCATACTTAATAGGAATCGTGTCAAGAACTACGCCTTGAAGGTAATATATGTCTTAGTTGAACCCAATGATAATGATAGGGATGAGGAGGTGATGGTGAGGGCTAAGAGCATTATCCTTGATGAGGTCAAGGATCCTGTAGTACCACACATAGTCTCGAAGGAAACAACATTTGAGATGTGGGAGGCTCTCAAGAAGCTGTACCAGCATACTTTTGTGTAGGGAAGAATGTTGCTTGAGAATCAGTTGAGGTCGTATCAGCTGAAGAATGGAGAACTGATTAACACCTTCCTCGGAGGACTGAATGAGATTCGAGATCATTTGACTACTATAGTGGTGACACTAGATCAAGAGCTGATGGTGAGGAGAACCCTGAATGATGTCCCAGAAGACTGGGAAGTATTTGTCTAGAGCATACTGGGCAGAGGAAAACTTCCACCTTGGGACAAGATGTGAGCAGCTCTTCACTAGGAAGAGATCAAATGGTAGTTGAGGATGGGTAGCAACAACAAGGGGATCAAATTCAAGCAGGAGGAGGAATACAAGGCCCTAGCATCTGAGGGAAAGAAGGAGAAGCAGAAGAAGAAAGATCTCTCCAAGATCAAGTGCTTCCACTATGGGGAGCTGGGTCATTATGCGACCCAATGTTCGAGGAAGAAGAGTAAGGGAGAGTCTTCCGAGACTAAGGTAGTGCCAGTAAGGGCAGAGAAGTAAGTGTTGATAGATGATGACTGTGCCATGAGTGCACACACACCACTTGAGTGGAATTGTGGAGACATTGAGCTGTAGTCAAGCAGACTACAGGCGATGAGGAGCAGGATCCTCGAGCTACCCAACCTCTTGGATTAAACCTTGCTACGAGAGCCCCGAAGAGGAGTAATAGGACTGGTTGATGTGGGTAGAGACGGATGCAGATGGAGCATCATAGAGAGCTATAGTGTAGGAGTCCCAAGACAACACGAGGCTAGTAGGCTGTAGTAGTGTGAGAGGCACAAGAGTGTTGCATCAGTGCAGGGTGGCACAAAGAGGTGTGCAATAATGTGAGATGCAGGGAGTTGCTGCAACAACGCAGAGGTAAGAGAGGGAGTACTTGTTAGCGGTAGAGGGAGTTTCAACATTAGAGGGTGTCCCTAGCCCAATAAGGAGGACAGATTGGGAGATCAGTTACTTACTTCTCAATAACTGAGTTGCAGTGCAGCAGTGGGCAACACGATGCGACATGATGAGAGGAGGTGCAGTGCGGATGCAGTGCTGGGAGAAAGGACCAACAACAAGACGGATGCAGAGGGAGCTATCATATAGATGTAGTAGTGGCAGTGGCAGAACCATGGGTAGCAGTGCGGGATACAAAAGTGCATAGGATGTTGGGCAGGCAGGCCTAGGATCAGCACAAGTACTGATGCCAGATGATCAGAGTAATACTCAGTGAGGAGTATTGCTAGAGCATAGTCATCGCTAAGAGGGAATGTTTATTTGGGGTAGCATCAGATGTGCTCTGGCCACGAAATTTGGTGGAGAGGTTGGGGCACATGAGATCTCCAATACCTAGAAAGGGTTTTGATGCAGGAGAATTAGGCCAAGAAGACTCATTATATTCTAGTAGACATAGGGGTATTGTGTTTTCAATGAAGTTGGGTTCCTAAGAGAGAATTAAATGTAATTATTAATGTTTTGAGTGATTTTAATGAGAGAAGCTAGAATAGGGAATTAATTGAATATTGTGAGGCATATTTGTAAATGTTCTCGAATATAGGAGAACATGAGAGGTTTAGGATAGTTGAGAGATTGAGGGATTTGAAAATTGATTGTAAATCTTAGATTATGCGTTAGTTCATGAATTTAGGGATTACAGAGGAGTTTTAGGAACAAAGAAGAGATTTAGGAATTTTGTTAAGGGATTTATGGATCTAAACCAGAAATTGGTTTTGGAATCCTTTGTATAAATGTAAGCCTAAAAGGAAAGGACAAGGTGAGAGAGGTTAGAAAGTCAGATAATTAGCTATTTAAGCTAGAGTGTGGTTTTGAGCCTACGGGCATAATGTAAATAGAGGCCAGTGATATTAGAAAATCAAGCTGAGAGACAGAATCTCAATTTGTATTTATTTGTTGTGTTTATATATACAGAGAGTGATTAGAATCTATGTAGATACATGATTGAGTGTTGAATGATAGATTGAGTGCAACAGAGAATTGCATATATATATTTATGCAGGTGAAGTGTAGTGAACGGAAAGAGGTAGAGTTCGGCGAAATGTAGAGAGAAGAGGAGAACATGACAGATGATCACGATGGATCTTTGAATCCATTATAAGACAAGGTAAAGCTCAGTAGAGGCAAAGATCAAAGGAGAATGCGCAGAAATCAACCTCGGAAGTGAGTTAAGCAGCAGAAGAGCCAAGGGCCGAAACCCTGAAGAAAAGCCAAAACCACAGAAAACTGAAGAAATGCTCAAAAACCTAAGTAAAGATAAAGGTGGAAGAAATGAAGTATGGGAAAATTGTATCCAGTGGATCTTTATGATCAACGATCGGGATTAAATTGCATCAACAATCGAGAGATCTTGCCATCGGATGGACATCGGGCGCTAAATTAATCAGGGTTTAATTGAGAAGCCGAACCTGAACTTTATTAGATTGGGAACCTATAATTCCCATCGGGTCTGTATAGCTGAATAACTATCGGGCTTGTTATCAACCCGAAATTATTGTGAACCATTGGATCTGCTAAGTGAGATTAATGGTAGAGAACCGTTGGAGCAGCTTTGAAGATCGGGAGAGTTAATGACTGTTGAATTGGAAGGCGGATCAATGGTGGGGATGTGGTCGGATCGCAATATTTAAAGGAATAGACCTTGGCTTTAATGCATGTGACATGCGATTATGCAAAGGGCCGATGAGAGTGGATCTGATAGGGAAATGAAGCATAGTTAATGTTATTTGGAATCCGGAGGTTAATCGCATATCAGAGGAGATGGGGAATACATGGTAATGTGACCCGCGGAGAAGAAATTGCCGATTGCGATAAAGGTGTAGCCTCGGGAAACGTGCAGAGGCCATACCAAAGGAGGAAAGTTGTGTTTATGGTTAATTTCCTTTGTAAATGGTTATAAAGGAGTATAGCGCAGATATAAGGTTTTATGTGTTAATTTGTATATAACCAATGCATAAGGAAGGGGGAGTTTATATATATGCGACCAAAGGCTAATGAGGGCTTAGAAGGGTCGATTAAGTCCCGATTATAAATGAATGAAGGTTATAAGGGTTTATAAAGTCTTGATAGTCTCGATAATGAATGATTAAAGGTTTAGGTGGGTGTACGTGTTCCGATAATATCCCGATAGGAAGGAATTAAGAGAAGGCCTTTAATAAAGTCCTAATTGAAGGCTTAAGGGGTGATTTAAATTCTAATAAGTGGATATTGCCTAGGAGTTAGGCATTGATGGGTTAGTAATGAATTATTCCACAGAGGGTTGATTATTAGGGCCTTAACCTTAGTAAATGAATATTTAACTCCTTAGTGAGTTAAAATTCCTGGGACAAATCTGATATGTGCATAATCCATGCCAACTGTGGGTAAAGTAGGGGTAACCCTGCGTCATTTGGTATCAGAGCATAATTGTTATTGGAACAATTGATAGAAGAATAGAAAAAGGAAATTTTGTAGAAGAGGACTAAGAACAAAGTTGTGTTTTAAGATGTATGTGTAGGCAAGGGAGATCAAATTTTAAATTAATGAACAATAAGCACATATAGATGGTGTGTAGCAGAATTTATAGATGTAAGAAAAGGAGGACAATCCATTCAAAGTACAAGTAAATGGTGGAACTAGATCATGTAGAGATCTTGAAGGTGAGATGACATGTTTTGTTTTATTTGATTTGAATATTGGAGAATGTGTGGATTTTATATTGATGCATAGGTAACAACATAAGGAGGTGAGAATATTGTAGCAATAGCCTAAGAGCAAGGAGTGCTCAAATGATTCCAAAGGGAAGAACCAGAGAGATGCTAAAAGACTGAGCTTAGAGGAGAGAAGCTTAGTAAGACAAATGTAGCAAGAAGGAGACTTATTACTGCAGAGATATTGTTGCAGATCACAAAAGCAATTCCACAAAAGGATCTGGGTAGAATTGCCAAGGTAATGAAGGAAGTTGGTACGACTTTCTAAGTGACAGAAGAGGTGGTCAGAACCAAGTATTTCATGATGATTGAAATACAAGAGGACATTTGTGTTCTTGAGAAGGTGTAGATGAGTTGAAGCCTAAAGGAGCAGAGAAGAGTTCTCAAAGGGGGTTCTAGAGATAGAGAACTAGTTGCTTACCAAAAGACTGAGTGAGGAGAGCTTGGTTAGGTAAGTGGTAGCAGGGAGGACTTGCTGTTGAAGAGGCTTTAATGCAACTCATAGTAAGTGAATAAGGAGCTCACAAAGATAGAGAAGAAGATGGCTACTAATAGTCATAGTAGAGGTTTTGAAGAAGACCACAGCAGAGGAAAGATGAAAGAAGAGGATGCCAAGGCAAATTACATGAGGATGAGTCAAGAGGAGCTTGACAAAGAGATGATAGAAATGAAAGAACAACTCAATGTATTGATGATGATACTTGAGGAAAACCATAGAAAAGGTTGGGTCTTGAGGAAGAAGCCAGTGAGGTGGCAAAAACTACAAAGAAGGTTACAAAAGAAGAGAAGTCAACAGGTGAATATGCAATTAGAAGAAGAGTTGATGAAGCTTGAACAAAGTATTGAGTATTCCATTGAGATCTGAAGAACTCAGAGAAGCTAAGTTGGAAATGGAGTATCTATTTGTTAACTAGAGCAGGGCGTAGTTCTGGGTGAAGATGAAGAATTGAAGACTGAAACTTCAAGTGAGATCAAAGGATCACAAGATTTTAAATCTGACAATTTGTTTATGTTTGCAGGTGAAACATGTAAAAAAGGAAAATTTGTTGATATTGTCATAAAGAGGGAAGAAGACAAGCATAATCTAAATTATGTTTTAAAAGAGGAAGTAGGAAAGGATATCAAGCAATCAAGTAAAGGACTTGATCAGATTGGGAGAAGACCATCGAAATATTTCTAAGTCATGTAAAGGACTTGGAACAACAGAAGGAATTGGTGATTGAATCATCAAATGAGATGATGAGGTCTTGTGGTTTTAAGACTGACAGGTTATGTATGAATGCAGGTATTGCAAAATACAAACCATTTTATGGAAATGTCTTCAATGAAGCTGAAAATTGCCAAGTAAAGTATGATGATGACTGTCTTTCAAATGAAGATCAAGTCGAGTTATTAGAGTAGAAGGAGTTCATAAATTCCATGCTTAATGGATGAAATATCTTCAGTATAGATGAGACAGTTGTGTCCTATGATAAGAAATTTGCTGTTAAAGAAGATAACGAGGAATTGATTTTCTTAAATGATCAAAGGGAGAGTATGAACAAACATCTAAAACTATCAAAGGGATAGAGGATCAGAATTTTATTCTAATGAAGAATGAAGAAATAGAGTCAATAAGTTATGCTTGTGAAAAAGAAGAAGATAGTGAGGATTGTACAAAACTTTTGGGAGAAATTCCAAATGAGATGGAAAATTTGTGGCAGGAGTTAAGTCTTTTGGAAAAAGGCTAGAAGACCAAAAAGTAAGTATTCAGGTTGTAAAGTCAGAATTGAACGAGAATGAAGAAGTTCACTATAGTGGATAGGGATAGAAAGACATTATTAGAACAGATGGTGTGGAGGAGAGACTAGCTGATAGTCTCATGAATTCTTTTGAGAATTCAAATCAGCATACTAATGTGCTGATAGAGGAGGAGGAAATAGAGAAGCAAACTGAATTGTTGCCAAAGGAGGAAAAGGTGTGTTACACTGAAATTTGTCACCATGACTATCTGCAGTTAATATGGCTCCATCAATAGTCATATTATCCTCCTTGTCAAGCCTAATACCTCTGCTCTTCATGTCAAACTTCAAAAAAGAGAGAAAGTCACTAAAAACATGTTTATCTCTGGGTACGCAGGTTCTCTCTACCTTGCCTACGTGTACGCATCCAAAACTCATTGTACCTGCGTACGTGTACGCTCTGTAAGCCAAAGGATGGGTGCGTACCCCTGTAAAGGTCAAAAGGCGCGAGTTTCATCTTAAAAAAGTTACTTGTGGTCACTTCTAGAGCCTTCTAGAAGAGTGTTTGACGTGTATTGAGCGCCTCCGGATGGTTCATGCATCCCTATGATAGAGGAACTTATCCCATCAAGAGAGGAGCTACCCCATCCAAAAGAGGGAGTATCCCATTGATGTTGGAACTGAATAACTTCCTCTAGAACACTATAAATACAGGCCTTGAGCCAGAGGAGGGGAGGTTGAAAGCTGAACATTCCAAAGGGTAGATGCTGCTGGAATTAGGACTTCCATTGTAAACTTGTGAGGAGAGATTACTATCCTTTCTTGTTGCCATGTTGGGAGTGGGTGAGCTTGTCAAAGTAGAGGAAATCTCTTGCTGGACCCTGGGAGGAGCTTGCACAACACCAAGGCTCAGGTTGTAATGGTTCCTTTTTTGTTTCCTTAATACAAATAAGTCCATTCTTCTCAATGATTTGTTGTTAATGAATTATTTCATGTACTCCTTGGTCTATGTGATGAATATGCTTTGTTTTGTGAAATATTCAGGTGTTATGTAATCGTTTGCTTTGTTAGTGTATGCAGGTCTTAAAGTGAAGGAGGAGCTCATCTGGATCAGCAAGGCTGGACTGCTACAACAAGCGTTGGACCTAAGGTAAGATCGGAAAACACTTGATCTCTCATAGAATAATGTGTGTTTAGAGAAGGATTGCTCTTGTTTGGTTTGTTTGTCACTAGAGAGTCTTAGACTCCTAGGGAGGTTAGGTTTGTCCGCAAAAATAACTCTTCCGCATGACAAATTGGCGACTCCACTGGGGAATCCATTGATGTGTTTGATTTTTCCTTT